>SMDT01002661.1:0-20048 GCA_005392925.1 Aquilaria sinensis | reverse complement strand
AGTGAATGGTGCTTGTTTGTTAAAGTTCCGGCAATTACTTGTTTTGCTCGATTCTCATGGATTTCATGCTTAAATTTGATTTGATATGGATACATGTATGTATGGGAAGGGTTTTGTGCATTGGATTATAAATTTGGATTCGAAACCAAGGTTAGAATTTCTCTCATCACAAGGGCTGCGAATTTTCATGGCAATTTCTTGTTTATGCATGTTCTTGTTGTTTGAGTGATTTTAAACTTGAGATGTACCTGAAATAGGAGTGGGTCAAACTTGCATTGCTATCAATTTGCTCTGGATTGATTGATTTTTGAGTTGGAGGATTTCCGGAAAAGTGTAATTTGACTGCCTCCATAGCTATTTTGCACAACAATGTGGCTTCGTGTGGTGCGGGTTTTCCTCAATTCTTTGTATTTGGATGCATCTAGGTGTTGCGTAGTTCAAGATTGAATGATTACTTTGCACTAGGAAGCTTGTTTTCTATTTGTCCTAAGAGCCACATGTTGGTATGGACCTTGATGGGATTTTCCTTGCTACTTTGCTCATGAGCACACAACTAGTTCGATTTTGCTTGAATAAGTTGTTTAATAAGCAAGGGTGTATTGTATGACAGTCCAATACCAATATAAATGGTTTTATAATGATTGGTGCAATATCTTAGAACACGTAGGATGGCCAGGAAGTAAGATAATGGATTGATCTCTTATGCATGAGCTTTTCAACTATGTTTTGTCAATATGAAATTGGGGGATGTGGTGATGAAGGTTAATCCTTTGTTCTTTCATTCTTCATGAAAAGGAAGTTGAAGTGTATCTTGTGATTTTGTAGGAAACATGCCGCGCAAGTAAGTGCTCACGCATTCTTTGAAAGAAAAGGGGAGGGGAAAGAGGATTCATCAAGAAGAGCCGCAAGAACCTCCTTATGATACTTTTCGCTTTGTGTCCTCTCGGGCAAACAACTACTTTGAGGGGTTCGTGAATCGCAAGCTCACACCGGAACGAGGCTTCGACTTCTCGAAGAAGGAAAATGAGGGGATCTTAAGAATCGTGGAAAGGCGTGGATGGCAACAATGGGTCGTTCATTCGCAAGCAGAAGTGTCTAAGATCCTCATAATGGAATTCTATGCCAACATGATGGGCGCTTACTACCTGAATCGCCGAGCCAAGGCTTGTTTTGTGCGCAAACACGCAGTGTATTATAGGGATACAGTTATCAATGAGCTATTCAACATCAACCCATTGATTGGAGGACAATTCAAATAGGCTTCCCTTGAGCAGCAGGCTCAAGTAGTATGCGGTCGCCTGGTCCATTGGACACTGAGCCGGGATCAGTCTCATAGGAAGCTCTACTTCAGCTCTCCCCCCAGAAATGAAGGCATGGAACTACTTCATCTCCTCCCGCCTTGTCCCAACGACTCATGTTCGGGAAGTTACCCCGGATCTCTTAGGGATCTTATATTGCATAGCTTGTGACTTTCGCATTAATGTCGGCCACTTCATCCATAAGCATCTTCTCCGTGCCGCCAAGTCGAAACGGGGGAACCTGCCCTTCCCGCAGCTGGTCATTACCTTAATATTGAGGGCCGGTGTTGTCATGGAGGATCCCTCAAAGATGACTTTGATCATTAAGCCAATCTTAGTGGACAAACTTAGTGGTGCTTCGAAAGGCGTCCAGGAGGTATCATCGGAAGAAGAGGAAGCAAAGGCCGCACAGGAGCAAGAGCAAGTAGAAGAAAGAGAAGAAGAGCAAGAACAGTTTTAGGAGCCCGAGGACTTTGGGGGGGCTTCTGATCAGTCAGTCGATCCAGCTACCGCGACTCTGGCCTTTTTGGCTATAGCACTCAACAAACAGTACTTGATGATGCGAGAGCATCATGAAGAGTCAACGGCGTGGTTCGACTCAGTCGGTGGCTCCTCTACTTCTTTTGCGAAGGAGATTCGCGAGGGCATCTCGCTTATTGCTGGCAATTAAGAATCTCTTTCCGGGCAAGTCCATTGGGGCCACCAGCACCAGCACCAGCTCCAGCAGCAGCAGCAGCAGGATCTTCTGCCAGAATACCCCCTTCCCACCCATTCCACCTCACTTCCACCCCTTCGCATACCAGTGGTACACACCCCACCCCTCAATCCACCCACCTCCCTTTTACCCCACATTTTGGACCTCCCCATGACCCGTCCGCAGGGCCTTCCTTTTTTCCTCCTGCCGGTGGGTCTTCCGGCCACGATGACATGGGAGAGGATTAGTAGGGGCGGGAACTCCCGCCCCCAGGTATGATTCTTGGACACTCACTTTCCATTGAGGACAATGTTCGTTTTAAGTTTGGGGGAGTGGTTGTTTGACTATCATACTTGGTCTTTTTGTTTGTGTTCGTGTCTTTGTTTTAGACTTAGTGTTGTTTTCTAGGTTCTAAGGATTATGGTTGTTCATGTAGGGTGCATGTTTCTTGCATATTTTGTTTTCCTGTTGTCCTTTCTTTCGTATTTGAATTTGGATAGGTTGCATATAGAAGCATATAGGTGGATAGTTCTTTTTGTAGTCCTTCTTGATTCTTGGTGTTTTTAGGACCCAGTGGGGACCATTGTTGCATTTGGATGGATGTGGTTACTAGGTTGACTCTCTTGAAGCTTTGATGCATTTGGAAAAATTAATTTTGATACTTGTGGGTGAATCCTTGATGTTTTGTTATAAGGAACTGGGGAGTTGTGCTACGAACTTGTGTCTTTGAGTTCCTTGTACTAAGTTTTGTTCTAAAACTTGCCTAAGGACCTAGCAAACTCACAATAGTGCGTGAACTTGAAGCATGTGGCCCCATAGGAGGAACCTTTCCACCAAATAACTAACCCCTTTTACATTCCATCATATCTCCCTTATTTTGAGTATTCATTTTCTTGTGATTATACTCTTGAGTTACCTGAGGCGGAAAAATGTCAAACCCTGAACTTAAAAGAAATTGCATTGAGTTGAATAAGTGGGAAATAATGGCAAGTTTGGTGGATTTATATTCTTGTATCAAAAAAAAAAGTTAAAAGAAAATTAATATATATATATTACACTACTCCGCTGTTTCTTAGTATCAAAGTAGGTTGGGGTCTTCTCCTAAGGCAAGAGTTGATCACAGCTCGAAAAGATGCTCGAAATAAGAGTATGGGTGTAAATAAAATAAAACCACCTTGGATTGTATTAAGTTAGTAGCTTGGGCTTAGGCGGAGCTCCCGTTTATGCACTTGCTAAACGGCTAAATACATGAAGAGGAATCAGTAGTTAGTTGATGTGTGTAAAGGGTTGGTGAATGATGGATTGATGCTTGTTCAACTTGATTGTTTCTTTTAAGCACTTGGTTTTATTTTTGACCGCCTCGCTAACTCTATTATGAAAGATTATCTTCTGGTTCCTCCATTTTCTTTTTGAGCCTTTATCCTGTTGCTATCTTTTGAAAGTAAACCATTTGAGCTTTGAGTGTGGTGCAACCAACCGTAGGGGAATGAGGTCGAGGGTGCTGGATCCTTTTGCAAGCGTTTGGAAAAGAACTTAACACAACTCCCTTAATGGAAATTTAAATCAACTAGGGGGTCATACCCCTAAGGGCTTCACCCTAGGTAGCAAAATTAACTTTTCCTTAGTCACCATTTCTTCTTTTGAAGTCAAACCTAGTTAATCATTGAAGTTTAGATGCAACATTTGGTTACCATGGTAGCTTCTTTGGTGTTTGAGTGTGTTGTAGGTTAGGTCGCTAGGGACTAGCTTAGGTTTAAGTTTGGGGGAATTTGTTAAGTGCATAAATCCACGGTCAAAGTGTTGACCTTTTGACAACTTTGACCGTCAAATTCTGTTGACTTTTCCTTCTTTGTCTTAGTTCTTCTTGGTTCTTTGGCTCATTACAGGTTTGGTCAAGTGCTGCGGACAGGGCATTAGAAGCAAGCTCGAGTGGGACGGCATTTGGACGAGGGACGCAGGAGAAGTGCAAAGACGAAGGCTGGCGACGCGTCGCCAGAAGTCGCGAAGGTTGGCGACGCGTCGCCAACGTTATCAGCATTCTGTGTTCATTTTGGTCATCTGGCGACGCGTCGCCAGAACTCGACCCACGCTGGCGACGCGTCGCCAGCGCTGCTCTGTTTTGCCGAAAGCTCGCATTTTTTATGGTCCCCCACTATTTCCACCTGATGAGCTGGCTGGGAAGAAGTGATACTTATCCCTTTAGGGCTGGAATGAAGAGGGGGTATAAATAGAAGAGAAGAAAGAGTCCAATGGGGGCTTCTTGGCTGATTTTGATCTTGACCCATCTAGAGGCCTATTGATCTTTTTGGAGGCGTTTTTGAGAAGCTGGAAGTAGGATTGTTCATCTTGGGAGTACAATCTTCGAGGGGGTTTCTTGGGTTTCCTCTCTTCTCTATTTTGATTTGTATGATTTTCGTGGTTATTGTTGTTATGGATTTGTTGATGACATTGGCTATGGATTGTGAGTAGATCACTTTACCTCTCTAGGGTGACTTTCCTTCCCTTGTTACTCAATGAAGTTGTTTTGTGTTTATGGATGAGTTCTATTGTGTTGTTCCTTGCATTGTGCTTATTGTTTGATTAATGGTAGGCCACCATGTCTAATGCACTAGTCCATTAAATCCTTGAGAAAGGTTTTATGGGTGACAAAGAGGAATGGAAGGGGCATAGTGTTAACTTAAATTAGAGATAATCTAAGTGAACACTAGGAATCAAAAGAGGTTTAGTTCTTCAACCACCCTAAGTTAAGTTGGAGCTTGAGTAAAGCCCAAGTTAGTGGAGGGTGAGCAAAGACCCATCTTGAGAGAGAGGTTCTTGATGTGAGATCTTTTCTACCACACTTGGAACATCATACTTGAGGACCAACTTTCTTGGGTAGCAATGGGTAAGAATTGAATCCTAGAGAGGTAGTCACCTTTAGTCTAAGTTCTTTCGTTAGCACATTTCACCATCTTTAGAGTCACTTTTCTTGTGGTGTTAGAATCAAGTAGCTTGAGCAATTTCGATCTTCGAATCTAGATAGAATCATTAAACTCTCTTGGGACGATACCCTTAATTACTTCTAAGTACACAACGATTCCATTCGCTTGCGGGTTTTTGAGGGTTAAATTGATAAACTTTTGATTTTTCACAACACAATTCCAACTAGATTCTTTGCTTTGGAGTTTGGTTTCTAGTGACTCCATCACTGTGCTTGGATCCTCTTTCGCTGGATGTTATAGAAGACTTTTGTTCATAGTCTGATCTTGTTGATTTGTTCATTCATGTTTAGCTGTTATCTTGCAATTGGTTTCTTTGGAATTTAGCAGATTTGACTTGTTTTGATGAGTTTTTGCTTGCCATTTTCCAGCATGAAAACTTGTCCTCGAAGAAAGATCAAGATTAATTAATTTGATTATATTTTTTTATTGAGATTAATTACTTGATTTGACTATGTTTTTATCATGTTTAAAATGAATAAGAGGGTTCTTGGTCGGTAGCAAAAATAATTTCAAAAAAATAAAGAAATAAATAAATAAACAAAAAGCAAATCTTTTTTATTTAGCAAGAGAGCAAATAAAAATTAATAAATGAACACACATAAATTGAAAAATCACAGAAATAAAATTTCATGAAAACTAGAAGTGTAAGTACAAACATAAGAACATTGAATACAGGGTGGATACAGTTTTTTTAATAAATAAATGGACCAAAAAAAATATATTCCTAAATAATAGTCCTACATTAGAATTTAACCAATTTTAATGAGGATCCAAAATGCATTTACATTTAAACTCTCAAGGAAATTACATGCATTTTACAACATTAGGGTGAGCCTGGGAGGCCAGGTCCTACTATCCCCTTTTTAGTTCCGTATGTTCTTTTACACTAAGTGTGTTTTTTTTACTGTGTAGATGTTTTTTGTACACATTAAAATATGTTGGAAAAATAACAATTAATAATCAATCCAGGAGCAAAGAAAAGATATTATTCGATAACAAAATAATATAGGAATTGAAAAAGAACATAAACAAAATAGCATGAGTTGACAACGTAAGAAAAAAATAAAACATTGGATATGTTCTTTAACACTAAGTATATGTGTTTTTTAAACTATGCATGTGTTCTTTTTTATTCTTGAAAGTTGATAAATGTTAATTTTATGGTTAAACATGTTAACTTTTGTCAACTTTGACCATCATTTTCTACCTCACCAGTCACCATCCAACATTTTTCAGCCGATTCTTATTTTGTTCATTCATTTTGTAGGCTAGAGAAGTGGATTATAGCATTGGAATGACACTGAGACAAACAGAACGGAAAACGGGCATGCGGAAGTCAAAGTGGATTTATAACTGTGAGGCCTAGGCACCACAGTTCAAAGTTTTCCTACGTGAAAAATCACCTCTTAAGGCCCAAGCGCCAGGGAGTCATTTCCTGAAGCCTAAGCGCCAGAAGACCCAATTCTGAGGCCTAGGTGCCCCTGTACCCGAGAAAGTGGTTTCCCACCTCAATTTTGAACCTATGCTTGCAATTGGCCAAGGATTTTTATCCAAATTGGTTGGTGGGATGAAAAGGACATCTTTAAGAGTAGAAAAACCTGAAACCTAGCAAAGAAACTCATTCTTCATCTTCTTCTTCTCATCTTAGAATTAAGTTTTCTTCTTCATCTTTTATTTTAACTTTCATCATCTTGTAGAGGCATTTGTAGAAAGTTACTTGAAGGATACTTGGAGCTCTGGAGGATTTTTTTGAAGACTTAAGGAGTCAAGCTCATTTAGTTCATTTTGGTTCCTTCTTTCCTTTTCCTTGTAGCTAGACATGGAGGTTATTTTATATATTTTTATGATTGTGTTTAGTTTGATTATGAAGTAGCTCTCTCTACACTTTCTATGATTGTAGTTACTTTAATTGGTTATGTTGTTAGGATTAATGGCTATTTGTCTTTGATTTTCCTTCTTTGCTTGTTTACTCTTCTTTTTGAACTTATTGTTGTGTTGATTGTTAAGGGCTCTAGTTAATTCAACATTAGATTTCTTTTATACTCTTGAAAAAGATTAAAATGAATTGGAATTAGGAGAAGAGTGTAGTGACCATGGGCTTGTTGGGAGACTAGTATAAGATATTAGGTGAAGGTAAGTTGAACTTGTAATGTCTCTTTTAAACTATTAATTCGGATGAGAATCCATTGTAGTTTAAGCTTCGGAGAATGATCTCTTCACTTGGGAGAGTAAGGACTCAATTAGTTAACTTTACCAACAAGTAGGAAAACCAAACCATTAGCCTTGATTTACTAAGTAACAAAGTCAAATAGTGAAAATCATAGGAAGTGTGTTTTATTAATTCACTAGAAAACCCATAATTTACATTATGTTTGTTGTTATTGTTTAGCAGTGATTTAAGTAGAGTTGCAAACTTAGTTATTTTTATAGTGAATAAATCATCAATTGTTACCTGTTTAGCTAAAATGAGTTTTAAGGTGGTGATAATTGGTAAACAATATAAATCAACTCTCATAAGAACGATATCTCATTTACCCTATTTACACACATCCCGTGCACTTGCGGATTAGGGCTCAAAAACTTACAACAAAAGTATGTTGGACAAATAGGAAGTAATAATCAATAAAAAATAAAATAATATATATTGTTCGATGATAGAATAATATAACAATGAGAACAGATTAAACATCATTGAAAACATATAGAAAGTCAAAAAGAACAAATATTAGTGCATAAAAGAAAACACAATATTTAATAAAACAACACACAATATTTAATAATTTGTTTTTTTTGAAATATATAAAAAGTGTATGAAGCAATATGCATACAATTTATTATCTTTAGAAATAAAAGTGTCTGAAACAATAAATAAAAAACCAAAGTACACTAGAGGCCCTTGAACTTTACCAACTCACATAGTTGGTCTTCAAACTTTAACTTAGTCTACGGAAGCCCTTCAACTTTGAATTCTGATATGTTTTAGTCCAACTTATTGACTTGACACTCTTTTTTAATGGCCTAAAAATATTAAAAGTCCTCAAACTTTGACAACTCATTTAAGTTAGTCATCAATCTAAAACTTGGTCTCCATTAGGCTTTAAACTTTACAATAAACAATGAGCATTATAAAAATTAATTAAAATTAAATCTAAATTAATTGAAATTGATTTTTTTATTTGAGTAAATAAAAAATTAATTAAAATTAATTCATTCATTAAAAAATATTATTCAAGTGCTTATCTAGTAAATATAGAAATAAGCTATAAAAATGAGATTGGTCCTCGATAAAAAAAGTAAAAACAAAATGTATTATCTATAATGAGAAAATAACATAACACAAAAATAACATGTGTTTAATAAAAAAAATATGAAACAACTAATTTGCAACAAAGTTTTACTAACAATCATCTTTTATTTCATCCATCATAATGGCGTACATAGAAAAATGCAAATGACCACCTATAGTGTATTTTTTTTATTTTATGTCTTTTTAGTTTTTACTTTATTTTTGAGTTTTTAAGGCCATCTTTTCATGTTGAACAGGTTTCTATTTCTCCTTATTTTTTTTGTTGTCTATTAAAACTGCTTGTAAACATAAATAAATAAAAATAACTAAACCCCCAATGAATAAAAAATAACTAAAACCCCCAATGAATAAAAATAGCCCATGAATAAATATAGAACAAAATAGCCTATGAACAAGTTTCTATTCACACATTTATTACTAGTTGCTTATTATTATAAGTCATGCAAACTATGATCGTAATTTTTTTTATTTTTTTCTTTGTTGCCTTCATATTAAGCCAATTAATCTATAAACTTAATTTGCAATAGGGACTAACCCAAAGAATGGTATTTTTATTCTTGAGGTATTTTAGGTATTCTCTAGTCATTTATTATACAAGAATTTAATAGACAACAAAATAAAGATAGGGTGGAAAAGTAGAAACTTGTTCCATATGAAAAGAAAGCTGAAAAATAAAAGTAAAGTAAATTAAAAAGAACTAGAAATAAAAAAAAATATTTTATGATATAGGTAGTCATTTGCATTTTTTAGGTACGCCAATATGGTTGATGGAATAAAAAGTGGTTATTGGTGGATCTTTGTTGCAAATTAATTGTTTCATATTTTTATTAGATATATGTTATTTTTGTGTTATGTTATTTTCTCATTATAGATAGTTCACTTTGTATTCTTACTTTTTTTATCTAAGGCCAAGATCATTTTATAGTTATTCCTATATTTACCTGATAAGCACTTAGAATGTAGTTTTCATGAAGTAATTAATTTTCAGGAATTTTTTTCTTTACACAACCTAAAAAATCAATTTTAATGAATTTTTATAGTGCTCATTGTTTATTCTAAAATTTAGGGTCTAGTGCAATCTAATTCTAGTTTGATGATTGATAAGCTTACATTTGTTATATCTATTTCTCTCATATTTAGTATATTTTAATGTATTTTGAACCTTAAAGATCTATTTTGACTATGTTTTATAGCTTAGAGCATATCTGAACTCAATTGATTAAAAGTATATTTAATCTATAATTTTACAAGTTTTAATTTGGTTGTGTTCTTTCAGGATTTTGACAGATTGGCGATATCTTAATAGAAAAATCATATCTTGAGCTAAAAAGATCAAAATAAAGTGATTCTTGATTCAATGGAAAGCTAACATCTGGAGCTACAAATCATATAAAGACTATAAAACCTAGTTTTCAGGTTAAATGGGTCAAATTAGCTTCAAAGTCGTGATTTGTGCGTCATCGCTGGTTCAGAAGCAGTTTTAGTATTTTAGGCATATCTTTGGCTGTAAATGACTATTTTATGTGATTCAAGTGTCATTTTAAAGATAAGAAAGATCTCTACAGCTTTCATGCTTTGAGTTTTGAGAGATAATGGATATATGAATATTGAATTTTAGCTTAAAGTTGTTGCTGATATTCTGAAGCATTTCTTGGCTCACAACTCTAAAAATCAGTTTTGATGTGGATTAATTTCAGAGGCCTCTAAACCATGTAGGTGAAAAATTTCAGTTGAAAGACATTATTCTCTTAGTCATATTAAGGCATTTTAGTTATTTTGAATCCTTTTTATTTCTGTAGGGTAATTTTAGAACAATATAGAAAGTTTAGGAAGATTTTGAGAATTTAGCACATTAGGTTAATTTTTTTAGGTGTTTAAAAAGAGCAGCTGCCTCAGGTCCCCCCTAACTTTCTTTGTCTATTTTCTTGTTTCTTTTCTTTTCCTTTTAGTGATTTTTAATGGTCATATACAACTGATTCTTTTTATTTTTGATTGAAGGAGACTGAAACCGCAAATTCTTAAGCACTGTGAGATCAAAGTTATTTTTATTTAGTCAATTAATACTTTGAGTATTAAATGTTCTTTTATGATTAATTTCATGATTGTTTCGTTTATATGCTAAAATGCTTACAAGTTATTATTCGGATTCAATTTACTGTTAGGTTGGAAATTAAATCCGTAATTGTTTGGTCTTTTTAATCTGTGAAGCAACTAAGGTTTATCGATTTGCTACGTAAAAAATCATTAGGTCTTATGGTGAACATTCAACTAACTAAGTTAAATGCAATTGTTTATGTTTTTGTTATTTAGTTTCATCATTTTTTCTAATTTTTAATGTAATTATTAAATTAAATTGAAGCACTTGTCTTAATTTGTTTAGCAGTTAAATTTAATTAGATTATGTGTTTTCTGATTAACTATAATTAAAGAGGGGTATGAAGATAGCTCCAACAATTAATATTCAAAGTATTGATTGATCCATCTATGCAACAATAATCAGTTGTAGGAATTTGGTGGTGAATGTTGATTAATGTCAAGGTTTACACTCTTGATTGTTTCGTTTTATTTCTTACTTGATAAGTTTCTCAATTTTTGTTCTCTGATTATTTTTACTTTTATTGTTGATTGTAAACAATCCCGCATAATATTTTATTTCAGTTTTCTTACATGAAGCTTTTGGTTAAAAAGATTTCTCTTTGGATTCGACATGGTTTTCACTGTTATAGTATAAATTTATTTATTTTAAGTTGTTAGTGAGACTGGAATTATTTTTTACGATTTTGAAGACTAACTAATGATAAACTTAAATGAGTTGTAAAATTTTAAGGGATCTTTTATGCATTTAAGTTGTTAAAAAATATAGTCATGTCAATTAGTTGGACTAAAATGTGCCAAATTGCAAAGTTTGAGGGTTCCTGCCAACTGAGTTAAAGTTCAAGGACTAATTTTATACGAATTGGGAAAGTTCAGGGGCCTTTAATGTATTTTGGCCTAAGTAAAAATGTCTAAATGAATAAGTAAAAGTGTCTAACGTAATATAAAAAGTATTTTGAAGTAATGTGCAGACAATTTGTTGTATGCAAAAATAAAAGTGCATAAACTGATAAGTAAAAGTATTTGAATAAAAAGTAAAATATCTCAAGGAATATGTAAAAGTATCTCAAGCAATATGTAAAAGTATCTCAAGCAATATGCAAACAATTTGTTATATCCAAAAATAAGTATTTGAATTAATAAGTAAGGGTGTACAATTATTAAATATGTAAAAGTGTATGAAACAATACATAAAAACTGGTTTTTAGGCATGACAGATTGCTCATAAGGCATTCTATTCACCGATTTAAAGAACACGGTATAGAAATCAGCAAATCTAGCTTGGATTCATTTGTGATAATTATCATTGCCCTCAATTTGTAGGTGGTCCTACAAAAGAACCACTAGCCTCAACCATAGTGAAATGTTGAGATGGGGACTTCTGTATATTCGATTTGGACAAACAACTCTTAAATCTGATGATGGCTAGTATCTGGCTGCTTTAGTGCAATTGTGTCATTGATGTAAGATATTGGGGTCATTGTTCTCAAATTGTGGCAGCAACAAAAAAAAAAAAGGTTCATGATCTGGCGAAATCAACATACACAATCTAGAAAAGATGAAGAATTGTAAACCGGAGACATTGTTTTGAGAGATATGATGAGTAATTTCGTCTAACTATCGTGGGCATTTTTCAGAATATATGTATATATATATATATATACATTTGTACATATGTGCACATTATCCTTAGTATAATCTTTGAGCCTTTGCTAGTTTTGTATTTCCCACTTTCCCTGGCTAAAATACATAAAAACAAATTATAGTATAATCTTTGAGCCTTTGCTAGTTTTGTATTTCCCACTTTCCCTGACTAAAATACATAAAAACAAATTATAACTTTGCAGGTTTTGAGGATGTGGTAGTTGTGTAAGTATGGCTTTGATAATTTGTTTGATGAAAAGAGTAAATTTGTTACTAATATTTGCTTAAAAGGACAAGTTCATCACTTTTCCTTTTTTTGTGCACTCATGTTACATTTTGAAAGTAAATTTACCACTTACTATTTGATGGCCTACGGCGGCCTCATCGTGTGTCATTGTAAGAGCAGAGAGTGCTTCTGATGAAGGAGAATACTTTGAGAGGAAATTCCCCAGTGGAGGATACCTGAAACACTTTTTTAGAAAAACACAGGTTAGGAGGTCCCCGGTGTAAATTCCCGGGGAGGAACCTCCGACGCCCAAGTCAGTATTTTCAAGTAACTAGATTATGTGCTCTTTTGTGTATCCAAAGAGAACTTTTCATCTTACCCTTTTTAGAATGCTTTCTGGGTATTTTATACAGGAGGCGTGCAGAAGCCATTTCCCTCTAGACGCCGTCCCAGATTATGACACGTGTACGGCGGGATGCGATCCCTGCTTTTTCGGGAGCGAAGGGACGTGTATCTCAGCGAAAGTCACTGGTCTGACAGCCTAGTCATTCCGAGGGCGTCATATCGAGGCGTCCCTCTGATGGCGTGTCCCAGTGATAGCGTGTCAAAATGTATTTGGGAGACGACTTTATGGGGAGGTGTCAGAGGCTCCTTAAATGCTTCGTTCGTACCTTCCGAGGTTACTCTAACGTCTCGGGGCATATGTTTCCCGAGGATGGTTCCCCCGAGGGGTACTTCTGTTTCCGAAGAGGGTTCGACCTTTCTACCGAGGTTGGTCCTGTCATTGCCTGACGGAGCGAATTCCCTATACTAGGCCAGAGGGATCGTGTATCCTTCTGACCTCGGCTGGTAGTTTCCCTCGCCGAAGTCAGTACTCCGCCAAATTTGGGAGCTCGGCCGTTGATGGGCACCTCGGCTATCACATGCCCCCTCCCGGAAAGCCGGAGCAGGTGCTTCGGCTATGTTTCCGAGAAGGTCTCTTTGCCGATCTGGCAGCTAAATCCTTTCTTGGGAATCGGTCTCGCTTCAGAAGTTGCTTACTCGGAGCCGAGGTACCCTCTCTAGTTTTCTGGGCATCCTCGGAATGTTTGTTACTTTTTTCTTTTTGCCTTTTATGCCACGGATCTGTGAATCGTCGCGTCCTTTGGTCAGGCGTGTCAGTCATGAGTGACCGTGCCTGGGTTTTCACGATGCTAGGGGGACGTGCCCTGATTCCTCGTGCTGTGTGACACGTGTATGCCGCTGGATGGTGGGGCAGTTATGCTGGTTACGTCAGCTGCACCCCTTCGCCTTCAAGGAGCAATAATGAGGCGGTTTCTTTTTCAAAGGATGATTATGACGACGCTTCGCTTATCCTCCTTCGGTCTATATAAGTTTCTTCCGTCCTATTTTGCCTCATTCTTTTACTTTAGCTCTTGTCTGTTCCAGAGCCTTTTCTTGCTCCTTTCCCTTTTTCCGGCGGTGATTCTTGCGGCAGCGTGACCTCCGGCGATTCCTTGCAGCGGCGTTTCTCAGCCCAGGCTTTGGTGGGTGCTCCTTTTTGTGGTTTTGTTGTTGTTCCCCCCTTTTTTTCCTCTCAAAGTCATCTCTCTTTTTCTTATTTTTTGAAAAATGTCGAATCCGACTCCATTGAATCCGATCCCTTTGATGACTGTGCGCCCTCTTTCTGCAAACCTTGCTTCCCTTGAAGCTTATCCTTTGCTTCCCTTGAAGCTTATCCTTGCTCCACTACCCCGGAAAAGATGAAAAAGTGGGTGGCCAAGTACTACCTCCCTTCTTATATCACGCCGAGGTTACCCCTCCCGGGATCTTATGGGTACGCAGCTTCTCCGTGGGAGGTTACCGTTTACCGAGCTCAACTGAAAGCCGGTCTTCGGTATCCCCCTAATCACATGATATGTGGATTCTGTGATTTTCACGGCATTGCCGTGAACCAACTCACCCCAAATTCTTACTCTTACTTCAATGCCTTCCTCTGCATGTGCGGGGTGTTCAGCATAAACCCCCACTTCACCTTCTTCATGCAATACTATAAACTCCATCCGGTCCCGAAGGGTGGTTTTTACTACCTCCTTCCCCGAGGGTCCGGGAGCAAGAAGTTCATGTTTACCTTTGATAATAAGGACAGCTGGCGGGGGTGGCAGAAGCAGTTTTTCTTTTTTAGGGTTCCCGAGTCTTGGGGCCCCGTGCCTATTAGATGGGCCTCCGGAACATTAGAGGCCGACGTCGTTGATGCCAGGAAGCTTCTTACTCCGGTAACACTTGCCGATTTTAACAATTTTGACAAACGTGTTCGGTCAGTGTCGGACTGGGACTCCGGGGCTCCTTCACGTTCACTCTACCCCTTTCCTATTAAGTGGGATCTTATGTCCGAGGAGGTTCTTCGGGAACTGGGAGTGATAACTGCCCACAAGAGTGACCGGGGCATGCCCGTGCCTGTTCTTCCGGGGAAGAAAGCTTGGATAGTCATGCTCCTTCGGCGTCAAATTTCTTATCAGGCTTTTTCCGAGAGTGAGTCATCCTCCAGGGTTTAGCTTCTGGCTTTCCTTTTGGACTTACACTGATATTTTACCTTTTTGCAGAGATGGGCGATCAGTCTGCCGAGTTTTATAAATCGCTCTTCGACAGTCAGGCTAAGCGGGGAGAGCAAGTTCGCAAGAAGACTTCCGGTAAGAGGAAGAAGTCGACTGCCGGCCCTTCTAAGTCTAAGAAGGCCAAAGCTACCAAAGCTACCACTCCTGCTCCTCCTTCCCCCGAGGACGTAGTTGAGGTGGAAGATTAGTCCTCAGCTCAACTACCGACGTCTGATAATCCTCCTTCAGAACCCGACATCCTCGGGGAGATGCATAGTCCTGCGCCTGCTACCCAGATTCCCGCAGAGCAAACGTCTGCCCAGGAGTTTGAAGAGGGCCGAAGAAGAAAGGGAAAGAACATTCGTGAGGATGTTCGGGAGGCTGGTCCTGAGGAGGGCGTCCCCGAAGTTCCACCAGGTTGGTTCTTTAGCCATTCTGCTACAAATCTCAGTATTTTTCGTATCTACGATTTTTTGGATGAATGGCTAAGGGATGACGTTTTGATGGAACTTCGGCGTGACCTTGTAGAGCACGCTCCTAACGCTTCCTGGAAAGAGACTCATGACCGTCGGAGGGCTCTTCGGGACCGACGGATTCCACGGGGCAGGGTGCCACGGGAGCCTTTCTGGACGTTCACAGAGGACATGGATTTGTTCTCTGAGGATAGCCAGCTGATGGCTCCGCAAATGGCGACGGGGGTGCTGACTCATGCCACTTTTCAGTCCCTTACCACCGAATGTCCCAATAAAGAGATCCTCATGGCGAGGATGTCTGAACACGCTGCTCAGGTGATCCTTCTTTTTCAGAAAATTGTTCTTTCTAAGCTATCACTTCCTTCCGATACTTTTTTGACGCTTATGTTTTTCTGCAGCTTTTGGCATATAGTGGGTACTTCCGCGCCTGGTCAGCGAAACAAACGGAGACCCGTTCTCGGTCCGAAGATTCCTTGCGCCAGACGAAGGAGTCTCTCGCCCAGTATGCCTTAAAATATGGCGAGTTGAACAAACTTGCGAAGGAAGACCTTGGGAGTCTTCGGGCCGAGGTTGTGTCCAGCAGGCAGGAGCTTCTCACTGATTTCTCAGCAAAGGTTGAAGACCTCGGTTCGAAGTGCGCGACTCTTTCTTTAGAGAACGAGGCCCTTCGGAAGAAGACGGCTCAAGACAGCGAGGATCTTGTGAAGGCTCTTGCTGAGATTGAGTTGCTGAGGAAGAAGGGGACGAAGAGCAAGAGGAAGAAGAAGCTGGAGGAGAAGATTGTTGAGCTGAAAGCTGACCTGAAGGCTCTTGGTAACGAGAATGACCGTAGTGATCAAATGTCGAAGACGTCCTACCAAGATGGCTTTTGCTTGGCTCGTCATCAGGTCCTTGCTCGGTACCCTGGACTTGACCTTTCTCACTTATCTGCCTTGGATTTTCCCGAAGAGCCTAGATCTTCGTGGTCCAAGGCCGAGTTCCTTAATCTTCCTCCTGCTCGTCCTGCACCTTTGACTGAGTCCTCTGGGGAAGAAACGCCGGATACCCCTTCTTAGTCATAGGCTTTCTTCTTTTTTCCTCTTTTGTATCTTTCGACTTATCATTCTTAATGAAGAATTTTGGAGAATCATCCGCACTTTATTTTTTCGGTAGGAATCTTACTGGACTTCTTTCTTGCTCGGACTAGTTTTTAAGCCAAGTGAGGAATTTCGTAAGGAAGAATCGTCAGTCACGCTTTCTCGATAACGAGGGCATATTCATCATTTACTTTTTCTGACGACTTCGGTGAGGAGTGTCTTTCAGGCTTTCTCTGAAAAAAATGTCTAAGTATAGAATTTTTTCAAAGAACTTGAATGCCAGGTATTCTTCAACTCTACTCCCTCAACGTTACCCAACTTAAAGACCCCTGGGCGAACTTCATCAAGGACCAAATATGGTCCACTCCAATTTGCCCGAAGTACACCTTGCGATGGCCTTCTTTGTTCGAATTCGGTCTTCCGGAGAACCAGGTCTCCTTTTTTGATCTCTTTTTTCCTTACATGTAAATTGGCGGTGCGTGCTATCCGCTGCTGGAATGCCTTCCTCCGTAACTCGGCCATTTCGCGATGCTCTTCGAGGAGGTCCAATTTTGCTCTCAGTCCATGCTCATTTCCTCCTTCATCGAACACCTGTACTCTTACCGAGGGCTGCGTGACTTCAATCGGGATAATGGCCTCAGTCCCGTATACTAGCAAGAAGGGAGTCTCTCCCGTGGCTCTTCACAGTACACTTTGGAGTTCGCCTGGCCATTTCCCTTTTGCTTCCCCTAGCCTCTTTTTCAGACCATCTTTTATGGTCCTGTTAGATACCTCTACTTGGCCATTGCTTTGAGGATGCTTTGAGGATGGGCTACTGGGGCGAAGTGCATCTTGATTCCGAGGTCGTTGACAAAGTCCTGGAACCCTTTGTCAATAAACTGGGATCCATTGTCGACTACCAGTATCCTCGGTATGCCAAATCTGCATACCATGTTCTTCCATACGAACTTCTACACTTCTTTAGCTGAGATAGTTGCTAATGGTTCTGCCTCGACCCATTTAGAGAAGTAGTCCACTGCGACCACGCAGAACTTCACACCTCCGGGGGCTATTGGAAGCGGCCCGATGAGGTCTATGCCTCAAACCGCGAAGGGCCAGGGATAGTCAGCCGAAGTCACAATTTCTGAGGGTGCCCTCTGGATTTTTGGGTGTTTTTGGCAGCTCTCACATTTTCGGACGAAATGTCGTGCATCCTTTCTTAGGGTAGGCCAAAAATATCTTTGGCGGAGTACCACTACGGCGAGGGCGTCAATTCCAATATGTGAACCACAAGCGCCTTCGTGGACTTCTTCGAGGATATCATTTTAGTATCCTCTTCGCCAACACACCTCTGTAAAGGATTTGCATATCCCTGCCGATATAGCTCTTCGCCTATTAGGAAGAATCGCCCAGAGCGTCTTCGCACTTTTGCGGCTTCAACGGGGTCTTCGGGGAGTGCGTTATGTCCGTAAGATACCTCTTTATTGGATCTCTCCAGCCCTTTTCCGAAGTTACTATGCTTAGTACTTCAATGCTCGGGTGATTTAGTACCTCGGTGTATGTTTTTGCCTTTGCCAGGCAATCCACTTCGGTGTTTTCCCGACGAGGTACATTTTCGATGCGTATGGTGTCGAACTCTCGAATGAGCTTCGTCACCAGTTCGTGGTATTTTGCCAAAATTGGGTCTTTCGCGCCGTAGTCCCCTGCCGTTTGCCGAACTACAAGCTGGGAGTCACTGTGAGCCTTCAAGTTTCTTACTCCAATTTTTCTGGCCAGGCACAACCCTGCTATCAGAGCTTCATACTCAGCCACATTATTAGTGGCACTGAAGTTGAACTTGATGGCCTTTATCACCTCTAGACCTTCGGGTCCTCTGATGATCACTCCGGATCCTTGGTGTTCGGAACCTGAGGCTCCATGCGCATGTAGCGTCCATTCTGGCTCACCTTCGCCAAGATCCTGGTGGCTATCTTCGGTGGTAGGTACTTCGGCGATGAAGTCAGCTAGTGCTTAAGCTTTTATGGCTTTCCGAGGTTCATAAACAATGTCGTGTTCGCCGAGTTCTATACACCATTTGGAAAGCCTTCCCGAATGATCAACTCTTTTCATAACATCCTGTAGAGGCAGACTACTACGGACGATGATGGGGTGAGCCTGAAAGTATGGCCGCAATCTTCTTCCTGCCAGCACCAAGGCGTATATGGCTTTTTGGAGCAATGGGTACCTGACCTCGCCGCCGTGCAGGGATTTGCTTACGTAATAAACTGGCCATTGTCTCGGCCCTTCCTCTTTCACAAGGACCGAGCTCACTGCTTTTTCTGAAACAGCGAGGTACAGGATGAGGGGCTCTCCTTCACGAGGTTGTCGCAGAGTAGGCAGTCGAGACAAATAGATTTTAAGTTCTTCCCAGGCTTTTTGGCAATCCTCATTCCAAGGATGGTCACCATCCCCGAGGTCGTTTTCTCTTCTTGCTGCCTTAGTAAGGACTTTGAAGAATGCCCGACACCGATCTCCGTACCTGGAGATGAACCTGCTAAGAGAGGTTATCCTTCCAGTGAGTCTCTGCACGTCTTTCACTGTGACAGGAGTTCGGAATTCGAGCAGAGCCTTAATTTTTTCTGGGTTAGCATCAATGCCCCTTTCTGATACCATGTAGCCCAAGAAATTTTCCCGAGGTCACGCCGAAGACGCATTTTTCGGGGTTAAGTCGAATTCCGAATATTCTGAGTTGCTGGAAGGTTTCCTCTAGGTCTGTGACATGGTCTTTAGGCATCTTACTTTTGACTATCATGTCATCAACGTAGACTTCCATGTTCCTCCCTATTTGGTTATGAAAGACTTTGCTCATCAGCCTTTGGTAGGTGGCTCCTGCATTTTTGAGCCCGAAGGGCATCCTAGTGTAACAATATGTTCCACCTTCGGTGATGAACGCAGTTTTTTCTTCATCTTCGGGATCCATCCTTATTTGATGATACCCACTGAAGGCGTCGAGGAAGCTTAGGAGCCCATATTCGGCAGTTGAGTCGACCAACTGGTCTATCGGTGGGAGAGGATAGGAATCTTTCGGGCAGGCATCGTTCAAGTTTCTGAAGTCGATGCACATCCGGAGCTTACTACTCCCTTCTTTTGTAGCAATAACCACATTGCTTAGCCATTCGGGGTACTTGACCTCCCTAATTACGTTTGCGTCCATCAAGCGCTGTACTTCGGTTTTGACGAATTTACTTTTGTGGACCGAGATGCCTCGCTTCTTTTGCCGGACAGGTTTTGCTTCCGGGCTTACTTTAAGGCTATGTTGTATTATGCGAGGGTCTACCCCTGGCATATCCTTTGGCGAGTAGGCGAACAGTCCTTTATTCATCAGTAGAAAGGATACAAGGTTTTTCTTGTCACCTTCGGCCAAGTTTTTCCCTATTCGGGTATTTTGGCCGGGGACAAGTTCTACTTCTTCCGTTTCTACTTCTGCAAGCTTTTCCGCCCCGCCCATTTTTGGTTCTTCGGTGGGTAGTGTCCCTCCTGCTAAGGTTTGTGCGAAGTTGGCTGCTGGGGCCTTTCGGGCTTTGACAAACACCTTTCTGACCTCGGCTTGGTCGATGAAAATTTCGGCGTCTCCGTCCTTGGTGGCGAAGGTGATTGTTAAGTACTTCACATCTGGGCGAATGTGCAAATTCCCTTGTGTTTGCCTTCCAAGGATGGCGTTGTA
>SMDT01002660.1:0-19606 GCA_005392925.1 Aquilaria sinensis | reverse complement strand
CACCATAACTGGACTACCCCGGAGTGGGTAACATTATAGCTCCTCATCTCTAAAGATGCAACTTCGGCTAAATAGAGAATTTGGACTAAATACATGAAATAGCTCCTCTGATTCCAAAGGTGTGACCTCGCCAAAAAAAAAGAAGTTGGTTCGAAGCAACATCCTCATCAAAGGCTCAAAATAGAAGGCAAATAAGTAGCCTCCGAAAATGCCGAGAATGTAACTCCGGAAAAAAAGTGGGGTCTTTGCCCGAAGGGCTAGCAAGAATAAGGTCTCTTGGCCAAAGGATAGGGTTTAGCTTCTTATTACATACTCCCAAACAACTAACGCATAAGACACGACTTCAACTTCTCCAAGGGGGGCATGCGATAGCCGAAGGGTTATCGCCCTCAAGACCTCCTAATCTGCTGTCTTGGCATGATCCTCAGAAGGGTCTCAGCCCCAACTTCAGGGGATTCTCTATGCCACCCTCGGAGTGTTATATGACCAACTATGAAAAAAATGGGTCCTCGTCACCCTTCTATTTGTGAAGCTACCAACCTCAGAAAAGGAGATCCACCATCCTTGGTAGAGGAAAAATCCTCCCAAAGATGGTCCGCTCTTTCAAAGGGCCTTTCTCAGTAGCCCTCAGGGATAAATCCCTATTTGAAGGGGTTTCACATCTCTGAAGGGGACTTACAGAGAAACAACAAAAATGGTTAAGGAGCCTTTGACAAAGAGACCTCACACACACCTTACCCTTTGGCCAAAACGGCTTACGGCTAGCTGGAGATACCTGCCTTTGAAGGTTCGGACCAAATCTAACCGAACACGTGTCATGATCTAGATAGACTGTGCAAAATAGCCTCCCCTTCCACCCTCCTATAAATACTTAGAAGGGTCCTTGGTAAGAAGAACGAGACTCTCTTCTTTATACTCTCTTCTCTTAAACAACTTCTCTCCCATTAACTGACTTGGCCGTCGGAGGCTCCCTCCCCCCCCCCCCCCCCCCCCGAGGAAACACACTCCAGGAAGCTCCTAACCCACATTCTTCAAAGTCTTGTAGATATCTTCTCATTAGAAATCCTCCATTCAGGCCAACATGTCCTACAATGAGGATGCCACCAAGCATCAAGTACAAAATCAAACTTCAATGAAGTCATAAGGGAGTTTGAATCTGAAAAAAGTGTAGAGGTTGATGTTGTGTGAGACGACATTATTGTCATGGGAATGGGCATCAAAATTATGCCGAAGAATAAGGGAAGAAAATCATAAACAAGCAATAATCCAAATAATCCAACTAATTGAAAATAGAGTTTTAGAAGCAAAAAAAAAAAGGTTAAAATGAACAGAAAGGTGATATTTTAATGGGAAAAGCATTTGAGAAGAAAAAAAAAGGCATTTTAGAAGAAATAAAGGCATTAAATAGAATATAAAAGCAATATTCTAATGGAAAAAGTGTTTACATTGTTTTAGAAGAAAAAAGGCATTTAATAAGCAAAAAATGTGTTAAAACAAACAGAAAGACGATATCATAATGGAAAAAATGTTTACAATTGTGGTGCAGTTTATGAACCACTTTTTTTTTTGTACAAATTATGGGGTCTTGCGATTTAATTTTAGAAGCCTTGCTCGAAACTGCTGGTATATAGTTAAGAGCCACTTTATGAACCACTTGATGTAGAAATAAACCATTGGTATATGTTAAGGGGTCATTTTATGAACCACATTCCCCATATAATTAACCGCTAAATTAGTGGTTAACTTTTCGGAGCCAAAATATTAACCAGTTTTCTGTGGTGTAATTTCTGGGCTCTTGTGGTTAAATTTTAGGGGCCAGAAAATGAACCGTAAAATTTGTGGTGAACTTTTCGGGGCCATGATATGAATTTTATTTTTTTGTGGTACAAATTGTGGGATGTTGTGGTTCAATTTGAGGGACTTGCCTCGAAAACTGCTGGTACATGGTTAGGGGTCACTTTATGAACCAATTTACCCATAAATTAAACTGCTGGTATGTGTTTAGGGGCCACTTTATGAACCACATTCCCTAGAAAATTAACCTCTAAATTAGTGGTTGACTTTTTGGGACCAGAATATTAACCGTTTTTCTGTAGTGCAATTTTTGGGCTCTTGTGGTTAAATTTGAGGGGCTTGAATCGAAATCGCTGGTACAAGGTTAAGGGCCACTTTATGAACCACTTTACCCATAAATTAAACCGCTGGTATGTATTTAGAGGTCACTTTATGAACCACATTCCCTAGAAAATTAACCACTAAATTAGTGGTTCACTTTTCAGAGCCAGAATATTAACTGCTTTTCCATGGTGCAATTTTCTGGGCTTTTGTAGTTAAATTTGATAGGCCACTTTATTAACCACACACCCTAGAAAATGAATCACTAAATTTATTGTGAACATTTTTTGGGCCATAATATAAACCGCATTTTTTTGTGGTACAAATTGTGGGGTATTGTGGTTTAATTTGAGGGGCTTGAATCAAAACCGCTGGTACACGGTTAGGGGCCACTTTATAGACCACTTTACCCAGAAATTAAACTGCTAGTATGTATTGAGGGCTCACTTTATAAACCAGATTCCCTAGAAACTTAACCGCTAAATTAGTGGTTGACTTTTCGGGGCCAGAATATTAACCGTTTTTCTGGGGTGCAATTTTTCTAGGCTTTTGTGGTTAAATTTGAGGGGCCACTCTATGCACCACACACCCCAGAAAATGAACCACTAAATTTGTGGTGAACAATTTAGGGGCTATAATATAAACCACATTTTTTTGTGGTACAAATTGTGCGGTGTTGTGGTACAAGGTTAGGGGCTATTTTTTGAACCACTTTACCCAGAATTTATACCGCTGGTATGCATTTATGAGCCACTTTGCGAACTACATTCCCCAAAAAATTAACCACTAAATTAGTGGTTGACTTATTCATTCCTGTATATCCATTTTTTTTGTGTAAAATCATTTTAGCATTTTTTAAAGTTCAATTAGCGATGAAAGAAATATGAAAAATCTTAAAATTAATGAAATCTGGTTATCAATTGTTTTAATTTGGGATGTCAGAAGTTGTTGTAAAACACTATAAATGAAGTCGGGGTAAAGTATTAGTTTTTAAAGACAAGGGGCAAAGTGTAAGTTACATTAGACCATAGGGGGGGATGTTGTCATTAACCCTCGAAGGATATGAAAAGGCGGTAAAAATTTTAAAAAGACAATAAAATTTTGAAAAAAGCCATAAAAATGTAGAAAAGGTGATAAAATTAAAAAGGTGATAAATTTAGGAAAAGGTGCTAAAATTTTTAAAAATGTGATAACATTTTTAAAAATGTTAATATTTTAAAAAGGGATAAATTTTAAAAAGGAATAAAATCTAGGAAAAGGCAATAAAGTTTTAAAAATGCAATAATATTATTTGAAACACGATAACATTTTAAAAAGGTATAATATTGAAAAAGTGATAAAATTTAGGAAAAGACGATAGAATTTAGGGAAAGGTGATAAAAGTTTTGAAAAGGCTATAATATTATTTAAAAGGGGATAGTAATAGTTGCTCCTTGTATATTCGATCTCATGTTATGTGCAATTTCATGCTTTGATAATTCACATCTTAGCATTTGATGATTCACGTATGCTCTGCATTTGATAGCCAAAGGCTATCGCCTCCTCGGTAGTAACTCCCTGCCAGAATATTGGCCGAGGAGTCTGACGTCACCTAAGAGAGGATCTTTTCACTGACCTCGGAAGGTGCGAAGTCAAACACTATGAGCTCGAGACTTTGGTTAGCTCGTTAGGAATTCCGAGGACAACACCGTCTCCATCGAGGGGCCAAACTGATTGCCCCGAAGAGGATCTTCCCCGAACAAGAAGCACCTGAACAAGGGAATCCCCGAACTATGGGTGTGAGTCCCGAAGAAGGTGTCCATCGAGGGAACTCCCAGAACTATGGGACAGATCCCGAAGGAGGTGCTCGCACCAAAGGACGGATAGAATCCGAAGAGGGTGCACGCACCGAAGGGCGACCTCGCCCAGGGGACCTCGGGAGTACGGTATGAGCATTTAAGGAGCCTCTGACATGTCACCCACAAGCCCTACACGTCACATCAGAACGGCGAACTGATGCGCCGCAGCCGCCCCAGTCCTGACACAACCTGTCCGAGTCCAGGGCTAAAAGAGGCTGCAAACGGCTGCCTGTCCCCTAGGTCCAAAAGCACAGATCAAATCCGACCGAACACGTGTCATGATCTGAACGGACCATCTACTCCTATAAATACTAGGAAAAGGGACTAGGCAAGGGATGGGGCATTTTCCTCCCTCTGAGAAAACACAAAACAGGCAAGACACTTGATCCCTTTGTGTTCTTCCTCCACCTTCACTCAGAAAACTGACTTGGGCGTCGGAGGGTCCTCCCCGGAAAAGCAAACCGGGGACCTCCTAACCTCTTCTTTGAGCTTTTCAGGCACACTCAGCTGGGAAACCAGAGCTCCAGGCGCTCGCCTCCTCAGGAAGTCTCTCCACCTGTCAACATGACAGCAAACGAAGATGCCTTGGGGCATCATTTGCCGCCGTCTGTGGGAACCCACTCCCACGTAGCTGTTGTCGAAACTCGGCGTTCAAAGGACAAAGGACTCCCAAAGTCCCCGTCCGCGCCTGAGACCCAACCGGCTACCGAACAAAGTCCCCCAGAGACTTCCTTGCCTGAAGAGGAACGCCCTCTTATCATCACCATGGGTTTTTTAAGAGACTTTCAGAGGTCTGTTGTGGCTGAAATGACACAACAAATAGACCGAAGATGGCCGCAACCAGCCCAGGCCCAAAAACCCACCTCGTCAGCACGACCTCGGGAGAAAAGCCCAAGGGCAACCCATCATAGCTCGGGAAGTGGGGAGCCACGAGAAGAGTCCTCGACAGATAACTTGCCCCTTGGGGCACGTCTGGCGGAAAGAGCAAGGTCTAAACGACCCGAAGTCCCGTCCAGAAGAAGTTTATCACCAGAAGCAAGGTCCCCCTCACCTCGGTACCGAAGTCGCTCCCCGAAGAGGCGATACCAGGAAGAGGAGCCCAGCGCCACGCTCCTCCTGGAGAAAGTCTTGGCGAGACTGGAGAGAGTGGAACAGCAGGTGGCACGCAAGCCTGTTTGGGGCAGGCTGACTGAAACTGTCTCTGGAGATGAAACTCCTTTCGCCCGAACGGTGGTCGAGGCGGCCATGCCAAGTGACTTCAGGCTGCCCCGGCTAGAAACCTATGAGGGCCGGACTGATCCCCAGGCCCACCTAACAAAGTACAAACGCAGCATGGTGCTGCACGGAGCTGACGATGCCACACTCTGCAAGTGCTTTGAAGTCACCCTCGCGGGACCAGCGACTGCTTGGTACAATTCCCTGCCCCCCGGAAACATCAGGGGGTTCCAGGAGCTGTCCTCAGCATTCACCCAACAGTTCATTGGGAGTAAGCCGACGACGAAGATGCCCGTCCAGATGTTTGACATAGCACAAAGAAACGGGGAAACCATCCGTGACTATGTCGAGAGGTTCAACAGAGAAGCCCTCAGTGTTCCGGACTTTCGTCCCGAAATCCGAATCCTCGCCATGACAAGGGGCCTTCGAAGAGATTCGCAATTGTTTTATGAATTCTCCAAAGATCCCCCGGACACACTGGGAGAATTCTACCGAAGGGCGGAACAGCATATGACAGCCGAAGAGCTGAGAATGACTGGACCGAAGGCTGACCATATTCATGTTCGAGGCGAAGGGTCCAGCCAGCAAACCCGGGGTCCAACGGAACAGTTAGGCCGACCTCGGAGAATGCGAGGAGGAGGAAGGAAGCCCCAAAACTTTACACCTCTGAACACCACAAGGGCTAATGTCCTCATGGCATTGGAAAAACAAGGAACTCAGATCCAACGGCCGAGGGGAATGACTGTTGATAACAGAAGGAACATGAAGAAGTTCTGTCAGTTCCACCGTGATCACGGTCATGACACCGAAGACTGCTTCCAGTTGAAAAAGTACATTGAATCACTGATAAAGCAGGGCCAGCTTCGGCGTTATCTGAGAATGCCTTCCCCGAAGGGGAGAAAAGAGGAAGAGGGAAAGCCTGATGACGAGGATTATGATTCAGACAGGCGAAGGAACAGAAGTCCGAGGCGGCGTCCTCCACCTTCGGCAGGAGTAATACAGACGATCACCACCGGACTTCCGTCCTCAGAAAGGAAAAGAAGGGCCAGAGAGATAGCGGTGATGGAATATCAGAGCCCAACGAAAAAATTGGCTCGCGAGGATGGCTCCACCATCGTATTTCCTCATGACGATCCATTGCTGATAATGGCGAGGATAGGAAACTGGGACGTCAAGAGGGTGCTGCTGGACGATGGGTCAAACGCAGACGTCTTGTTCTCACATTTGCTGCCAAGCTTGGGCATATCCAGGAGTGACCTCAAGGCTGTTACTTCACCCACGTTCGGCGTAGGACCATCTGAGCTACCCGTCCTCGGCTGGATCGACCTCCCCTTGATGATGAAGGGAACTTCGGAGAAAGGAACCGCTGAGTTGTTCGCCTCTACCATGGCAAGATTCATAGTCATGGACGTTCCTTCGTCATACAACGCCATCCTCGGCAGACAGACACAGGGAAATTTGCACATTCGCCCTGATGTAAAGTACTTGACTGTCACCTTCGCCACCAAAGAAGGAGACGCAAAGATCTTCATTGATCAAGGCGAAGTGAGAAAGGTGTTCGTCAGAGCACGAAAGGCTCCAGCAAGCAACTTAGCACATGCTGTAGAAGCAAAAGAGCTGGAAAAGGGCGAGGCAGAAGATCCCACAAAAGCGGAAACAGAAGAAGTAGAGCTTGTCCCAGGCCATAGTACCCGAATAGGGAAAAATATGGCCGAAGGAGACAAGGAAAAACTTGTATCTTTTCTGCTTACAAATAAAGATCTGTTCGCCTACTCGCCGAAGGACATGCCAGGGGTAAACCCTCGCGTAATCCAGCATAGCCTTAAAGTGAGTCCGGAAGTAAAACCTGTCCGGCAAAAGAAACGGAGCATCTCAGCTCACAAAAGTGAATTCGTCAAAACCGAAGTCCAGCGTCTGATAGACGCTAGCGTTATCCGGGAGGTAAACTACCCCGAATGGCTAAGTAACGTGGTAATTGCCACAAAAGAAGGAAGTAGCAAGCTCCGGATGTGCATCGACTTCAGAAATTTGAACGATGCTTGCCCGAAAGATTCATATCCTCTTCCACCAATAGACCAACTGGTAGACTCAACTGCCGAGTACGGGCTCTTAAGTTTCCTATACGCCTTCAGTGGTTACCATCAGATAAGGATGGACCCCGGAGACGAAGAGAAGACTGCCTTCATCACCGAGGGAGGAACATATTGCTATATCAGAATGCCCTTTGGGCTAAAAAATGCAGGAGCCACCTACCAAAGGCTGATGAACAAGGTCTTCAAAGACCAAATGGGGAGGAACATGGAGGTATATGTTGATGATATGATAGTCAAGAGCAAACTGCCTGGCTACCACGTTACAGATTTAGAGGAAACCTTTCAAAAGATCAGAACCTTCGGGATCCGCCTTAATCCAGAGAAGTGCATCTTCGGGGTGACCTCGGGAAAGTTCCTTGGGTACATGGTATCCAAAAGGGGCGTCGATGCTAACCCTGAGAAGATTAAGGCTCTGCTTGAATTCCGAACTCCTACCACAGTCAAAGACGTGCAGAGACTCACCGGAAGAATAACCTCTCTGAGCAGGTTTATTTCCAGGTACGGAGATAGGTGTCGACCCTTCTTCAAAGTCCTCACAAAAGCCGCAAAGATGGAAGGCGACCTCGGAAGAAATGGCCATCCTTGGGCTGAAGATTGCCAAAAAGCCTGGGAAGAACTCAAAGTCTACTTGGCCAGCCTGCCGACTCTGCGGCAACCTCGGGAGGGCGAGCCCCTGGTATTATACCTCGCCGTCACAGAAAAAGCTGTGAGCTCGGTCCTCGTGAAAAAAGAAGGGCCGAAACAGTGGCCGGTCTACTATGTCAGCAAGTCCCTGCATGGCGCCGAAGTCAGGTATCCTTTGCTTCAAAAAGCTATATATGCCTTAGTGCTTGCAGGGAGAAGGCTGCGGCCATACTTTCAGGCTCACCCCATCATCGTCCGAAGTAGTCTGCCACTACGGGATGTCATGAAGAGAGTTGATCATTCGGGAAGGCTCTCCAAGTGGTGCATAGAGCTGGGTGAACACGAGATCACATATGAGCCCCGGAAAGCCATAAAAGCTCAAGCACTGGCAGATTTTATCGCCGAAATACCCACCACTGAGGAGAGCCATTCAGATCCAAAAGAGGGTGAGCCAGAATGGACCTTACACGTTGACGGGGCCTCAGGATCCGAACACCAGGGAGCTGGAGTGATTATCAGAGGCCCCGAAGGCCTAGAAGTAATGAAGGCCATCAAGTTCAGTTTCAACGCCACCAACAATATGGCGGAGTATGAGGCCCTCATAGCAGGATTACGCCTGGCCAGAAAAATTGGCGTGAGAAACTTGAAAGCCCATAGTGATTCCCAGCTGGTGGTCCGACAAATGGCAGGGGACTATGTCGCGAAAGACCCGACCTTGGCAAAATACCATGAGTTGGTAACAAAGCTTATTCGGGAGTTCGACGTCGTAAAAATCGAGAACGTACCCCGACGGGAAAATGCTGAGGCAGACTGTTTGGCGAAGTCCAAAACTTGCACCGAGGAGCTGAGCCACCCCAGCATCGCGGTGTTAAGCATAGCGACCTCGGGGAAAGGATGGAAAGAACCAATCAAAACGTATCTCGCAACTAACACACTCCCCGAAGACCCCAGCGAAGCCGCAAAAGTGCGAAGGCGCTCCGGACGTTTCTTCTTAATTGGAGAAGAACTATATCGGCAAGGATATGCAAATCCACTACAGAGGTGTGTTAGTGAAGAGGATACTGAAATGATCCTCGAAGAAGTTCACGAAGGTGCCTGTGGTTCGCACACATCGGAACCGACGCCCTGTGGTTCGCACATCGGAACCGAGGCAGCAGTGATACTTCGCCAAGGATACTTCTGGCCTACCCTGAGAAAGGACGCCAAGCAGTTCGTCCAGAAATGTGGTAGTTGCCAGAGACATGCGAACATCCAAAGAACACCCTCAGAGTTCGTGACTTCGGCAGACTATCCTTGGCCCTTCGCAGTTTGGGGCATAGATCTCATTGGGCCACTCCCAACGGCGCCTGGAGGCGTAAAGTTCTGCGTAGTAGCAGTAGACTATTTCTCTAAGTGGGTCGAGGCAGAACCTCTGACAACTATCTCGGCAAAAGAAGTGCAGAAGTTCGTATGGAAAAACATCGTATGCAGATTTGGCATACCGAGGGTACTCGTAGCGGACAATGGATCCCAGTTCATAGACAAAGGATTCCAAGAGTTCATTAGCGACCTCGGGACAAAAATGCACTTCGCCCCAGTAGCTCACCCCCAAAGTAATGGGCAGGTGGAAGTATCTAACAGGACCATAAAAGATGGTCTGAAAAAGAGATTGGGAGAAGCAAAAGGGAAATGGCCAGGAGAACTCCAAAGCGTGTTATGGAGCTACCGAACGACACCCCGAAGAGCCACAGGGGAAACACCCTTTTCACTCGTCTTCGGTACAGAGGCCATCATCCCCGTCGAGGTAGTACAACCGTCAATACGAGTCCAAGTGTTCGATGAAAAAGGAAATGACCTCGGCCTGAGAACCAAGCTCGACCTCGTCGGCGAACACAGAGAAGTAGCCGAGCTGAGAAGAAAAGCTTTCCAGCAAAGAGTGGCAGCAGCCATAAACCTACGCGCCAGGCCAAAAGGAATAAAGAAGGGAGACCTCGTTCTCCGAAAGGCTGAATTTGCACCCCGAAAGCCGTCCCACGGGGTACTTCGCGCAAATTGGGAAGGACCCTACCTGGTACTTGCCGAAGTACGAAAAGGAGTTTATAAGCTCGGCGATGCCGAAGGCATAGAATTAAAAAATACTTGGCACTCAGAGGCCTTGAAAAAATTCTATGCCTAAAAAGTTCGGTGGGAAAGTTGTATTGCACAAGTTGGAAAAATTTGTCTAAGTAAAAAGTTCTGAAGAAGTACAAAACAAGAGTCTCACGAAAGCAATCGCCGAGGAAAGCAAAAGTAAGGTTTTCCGAAGTCTCTTGAGCGAATATGTTCGGGACAAAGGAAAGCAAAAGTATGGTTTTCCGAAGTCTCTTGAGCGAATATGTTCGGGACAAAGGAAAGCAAAAGTATGGTTTTCCGAAGTCTCTTGAGCGAATATGTTCGGGACAAAGGAAAGCAAAAGTATGGTTTTCCGAAGTCTCTCGAGCGAATTATGTTCGGGACAGAGGGAAACAAAGGAATCTGGCAAAAAATACTTAGCCAAATTTTTATCTATTGAGCCAAAGAGTGCTTACAGAGAAGAAAGTTGCTGAAAGACTACAAAAAAGAAGAAGAAAATGAAGACAAAAGGCCCTAGTACAAACTAAGGAACCTCGGCGTCTTGAGAACTGCCAGCCTCTGTGCTTTTGTCAGCAGCCTTCGGCGCCAGGAGAGAAGGAGGCAGTTTCAAGTGCTCGATCTTGGACCAAGTCCACCGAGGCTCCTTGGGGATGTTCATGCCTTCCAGGAAGGAGAGGTCAAAATCTGGGAACTTCTGCAGAATTTGGTGCCGAACAAGACAGAAGCCGTCTTGAAAGCCCAACTTCGTCATATCATCGGACTCCCGCTTCTTGACCGCCAAATCTGCATAGTCCTTCTCCAGATCCGCGTAATCCTTCTCCAAATCCTTGAACTTTCTCTTCAATGCCTTCATCTTCTTCTTCTCTTGTGAAGGCTTCTTCAGAGATGCGACCTCGGCTTCGAGTTGAGCCTTTTCCTCGAGCGTCTTCGCAAGGATTGCGTCACTTTCTGACTTATCCTTTTGAATCGCCTCTACGGTCGAAGTCAGCTCCGCCATTCGAGAGCCGATGTCGGAAAGCTTCTGGGAGGTGTCTTTCTGAAGTTCCTCTTTCTCTTTCTTGAACCCCTCCCGAAGTTCAGCAACCTCCTTCTCTGCAGACTGCTTCAGCTGAGCATTTTCGGCTTCCAGGGCCGAACACTGGGCCTTCGTCTTGGTATAAAGGTCCCAGAGTGACGCCCTCCTTTCTGACTCTCGCGCCACCCGAACACGGAGAAACCCGGCATACCCCATCAGCTGCAAAAAAGAGAGAGAGAAGCAAACAGAGGGAAAATAATGCTAAGTACTTGGCAAAAAATCAAAGACAAAATTGCCACTAAGGAGACAGTGGAGCGTACCTGGGCAGCATGTTCAGTGATTTTGGCGGCCAAGGAGTTATCGCCTGGGTAAGCCGCCGTAATGGCCTTGTAAGAGGCCTCAGTAAGCACCCCTTTGCACATTTGCCTGGCCATCTCGGGACAGTCCTCGGAGTACATATTCATGTCCTCCGTGAACGTCCAAAAGGGCTCTTTCGGCACTTTCCCTTCAGGAATTTTGGCATCCCGAAGGGCCCTCTTGCGGGCATGTTCGGTAACCCAGCCAGGAGAGGCCACCTCCGCTGCACAACAAGGCAGAAAAATTGGTTAAGGCCAGAAAAGTCTTAATGATTTGCAAGAGACAAAAGGATGTTCGACAAAGTGCAAACCTGCTGGCACCTCGGTAACGTCATCATCAGGAACCGTCGTCGCCTCAGTAGAGATCCCCTTGCCTTTTATTTGGCGCCGCTCCTCGGCAGAAGGGGTCTCCTCCCCATCGCCCTCCAGAAGAGCATGCGAAGGCGTGGGGCTTTGAGGTGGCACGTCGGAAGAAGGGACGTCGGCAAAAGGTACCTCGGGCAAAGGGACAGCGTGGTCTTCGGCTTCCTCGCCTGCCTCCTCCGGAATCTGCGGAAGAGAGGAAGGACCAGCCTTCCTTGCCCGTTTGGAAGGAGGGCCCGCCGAAGTGTGCTTCCGCCTCCGAGAGGCGGCCTTCTTTGTCTGCTCGCCCCTCTCGGCCTGGCCTGTAAAAAGAGCCTTGTAGAAGGCAGCCGCGTCGTCGCCCATCTCTGGAGAAAGAAAAAGAAGATCAGTGTAAGTCCAAGATGAAGTCATGAAGGGAAAAATGAGAAAGTAACTTACTCTCATAAAAAGACTCATAAGTCTCTTCCCCCCGAAGGAGTTTCACGAGCCAAGCGGCCTTTCCCGAAGAAGCCGGTTTTGGCATATTGAGGTCCGTCTCATGCTCCTTTACCACCTTGAATTCCCGAAGGACCTCTTCGGTCATGAGCCTCCAGTTGATCGGAAAGGGGTAAAGGGCACGAGGAGAGACCTCGGCAGCCCAGTCAGAGACGGCCCGGATGCGCCTGTCGAAGTCCTCAAAGATAGGTGCTACTTCGGCGTCTAGCAGCATCTTTGGGTCAACAACGTCCATCTTGAGCCTCCCCTGAGCCCACTTGGTCGGGACGTGCGACCAAGTTTCCGACTTCTTCAGGAAAAAGAATTTTTGTTGCCACCCTCGCCAGCTGTCTTTGGTGGCGAAGGTGAACGTATACTTTTTGCTCCCGGATCCCCGAGGTAGCATAAAGTAGAAGCCACCCTTCGGGACCACGAAGAGCTTGTAGTACTGAAGAAAAACTACAAAGTGAGGTTTTATTTTGAAAACGCCGCACATACAGAGGAAGGCGTTGAAATAGCAGTACGAGTTCGGTGGGAGTTGGTTAACGGCAATGCCATGGAAGTTGCAGAACGCGCTAACCATCTCCGGGGGGGGATACCGAAGTCCGGCCTTCAGTTGGGCTCGGAAAACGATGATTTCATCACTTCGGTTGGAGAAAGGAAATTGGTCAGCACGGGGCAACCTCGTCACAGAATAAGAGGGTAAGAAAAACTTTCTCTTCCACTTCGCCAGTTTTGCCGGAGTAGTGCAGCAGGGGTGAGAAAGGAGAGGTTGCCAACTCTCGGGAACAGGCATCGTGAAAATGAGTTCAGAGAAAGCAAGAAAAACGAGTTCGGGAAAAACAAAGAAGAAACTTTGAGAAAAGCAAAAAGACTAAAACCCACCAAAGGTCTTGCCGGAATCTGGATTTTTGGAAGCCGTCGTGAAAAGTGGTCGGAAAAACGCCTGAAAAAGGAGAAACACCGCGGAAAATCGGGAGAGAATTAGAAAGCAGAAGAAAGCAAAAGTAGAAGCAGAAAGAGGGTTATGACCGGACTGGTATATATAGGCCGAAGAGGCCAGATGAACCGTCGTCATTAGTACCCCTCGGAAGGCGAAGCATCGCCATAATTGCTAAACTGCGCCTGAAAAGTCGCGCCTGCCGTATTCAGCGCACTCTTACCCAGCAAAAAGGGGCACCACGTGTCAACCATCGCGCGGCAAACGTGCCGCGTGTCAGGCATCGCGCAGCAAACGTGCCACGTGTTGTCCATCACGTCGAGCAGGCCCTCTGACACCATTTGGTCTAGAGGCGCCGCCCTAGACTGACTCTGCTGGACACAGGACGCGACACATAAGCAGACCTATAAAGGCAAAAAAGTAGGTTACCTCGAAGACACCAAAAGACAGCCTATGACTTCGGGCTTAAGGACTATCTTCAGGTACAAGGTTATCCTATTTTCCCTCGCCATAAGGACACCAAGAGACAACCAGTGACTTCGGGCAGAAGGTGTGTCTTTGGCACAGGGATAGCCTATCTTCTCGCACCTCGAGGACGCAAAAATGCTGCCAATCACTACCAGCAGAAGAAGGCATCTTCGGCGCGGGTATCACAACCACAGGACCCGAGAACCGATGAACCGAAGTTTTTCACTTCGGCTTTTCGGAGGGTGGCCTGTGATAGCCAAAGGCTATTGCCTCCTCGGTAGTAACTCCCTGCCAGAATATTGGCCGAGGAGTCTGACGTCACCCAAGAGAGGATCTTTTCACTGACCTCGGAAGGTGCGAAGTCAAACACTATGAGCTCGAGACTTTGGTTAGCTCGTCAGGAATTCCGAGGACAACACCGTCTCCATCGAGGGGCCAAACTGACTGCCCCGAAGAGTATCTTCCCCGAACAAGAAGCACCTGAACAAGGGAATCCCCGAACTATGGGTGTGAGTCCCGAAGAAGGTGTCCATCAAGGGAACTCCCAGAACTATGGGATAGATCCCGAAGGAAGTGCTCGCACCGAAAGACGGATGGAATCCGAAGAGGGTGCACGCACCGAAGGGCGACCTCGCCCAGGGGACCTCGGGAGTATGGTATGAGCATTTAAGGAGCCTCTGACATGTCGCCTGCAAGCCCTGCACGTCACATCAGAACGGCGAACTGACACGCCGCAGCCGCCCCAGTCCTGACACAACCTGTCCGGGTCCAGGGCTAAAGGAGGCTGCAAACGGCTGCCTGTCCCCTAGGTCCAAAAGCACAGATCAAATCCGACCGAACACGTGTCATGATCTGAACGGACCATCTACTCCTATAAATACTAGGACAGGGGACTGGGCAAAGGATGGGCATTTTCCTCCCTCTGAGAAAACACAAAACAGGCAAGACGCTTGATCCCTTAGTGTTCTTCCTCCACTTTCACTCAGAAAATTGACTTGGGCGTCGGAGGGTCCTCCCCGGAAAAGCAAACCGGGGACCTCCTAACCCCTTCTTTGAGCTTTTCAGGCACACTCAGCTGGGAAACCAGAGCTCGAGGCGCTTGCCTCCTCAGGAAGTCTCTCCACCTGTCAACATGACAACAAACGAAGATGCTTTGGGGCATCAATTTCTATTTTAGCACAATCAATTCTTATGATATGCATAGCAGGTAGCCAATTCATACCCACAATATTGTATAATATTTTCCTACTTAGATTAGTGAGTATCTTAACGCTAGCAGATTAGTCATAACCTTAGTCTTTCCTACTACTAGCTCACAATCCTTAGCTAGGTCATTAGTGAAAGACATTGACTACCTGCTGTTTTCACAAAGGATATCCTAGGCATTCATTTCAGTAGGCAAATTCATGGCATCAACAAATTTTCCTAGCCATTATAAGACACAATCCAGCAGTATCAAATTAGAACACTAACAGGAATACCATTATAGGTAAATGTTACCTATTCGTGCTCATCCTTGCCGTGATGTCTCTGGCCTTTCCACTTGGAACACTTTGCCAGCCCTCTAAACTGGAGGCCTTTGCATTGGAGGAACTGGTCTCTGCATGTGCCTCCCTTGGGTGCTGTCCTCTCTAGGTCCTACTCCAGTAGGTCTCATCGACCTTGATCTTTTAGCCTTCTTCCCTTGCACATATGGGCAATCTTGATCCAATGATCCATTGCACCACACCTTAGCAAGCTTAAGTATCAAAATAGCAAGTTTCTTTCCATGAAACTTCTTGCCTTTAGGGCACCTTAGGCCAGGGGACTTCCACTTAACCTTGTGAATAGCCGAAGGGCTATCAACCTCTCTCATTACATACTTCCTAACCAAAACGTGGTGGTCATGGAAGTCACTGGACAGGAGTGGGGGGGGGGAATTGTCAAAATGGTAGTGTGATACAAAGCGTGTGGTGGGTGGGTGAGTCAAATCCTCGCTTCATCCAGAGGCGCTATCACTGACCTTGGAAGGAGCGAAGGCAAACACTTCAAACTTAGGACTTCGGCTAGTACGTCAGGAATTTCAAGGATGTTACCGGCTCCCTCGGGGGACCAAACGGATCACCATCTCAGGGATGAGGAACCAGCTATTTTCAAGCAGGAGAGAGTCTCCCCGAAGGCGGAACCCCCGAACCAGGGAACATCCCCGAACTACGGGCATAATTCCCAAAGAAGGGCATCCGTACCAAAGGACGGCCTCGCCCAGAGGACCTCAGGAAATGATATGACATGAGCATTTAAGGAGTCTCTGACATGTTGCCCACATTTGCTACATGCCGTCCTCGAAGAGCGGTCTGACGCGCCGACGCCATCCAAGTTTTGTCACAACCTGTCTCGGTCCCAGACTCCGAGGAGCCTACAAACGGCTACCTGTCCCTTACGCCCAGAAGTGTAGACCGTATCCGACCAAACACGTGTTATGATCTGAACGGGCTGGGCACCCCTATAAATACCAGGAAACAGGCCCTGGAAAATGGGCGGACCCCCTCCCTTAGAAAACGCGAACAGGCAAGGCCACCTAGCCTCTTAGTGCTCTTCCTCTATCTCCCCTCAGAACACTGACTTGGGCGTCGGAGGCTCCTCAATTGGAAAAATCCTCCGAGAACCTCCTAACCTTTTCCGCTTCTGAGCATTTCAGGCATACTCCTCTGGGAAATCTTTGCTCCACGACGTCCTCCCTCTCAAAGAAGTCTTGCCTAAGTCAATGATGTCACCCGACAAAGATGCTGCTGGGCATCACCTTGCCCTTACCACCATGATGGGAACTCTTGGCAATACCCTTACCATGTGGTGGATTTTTCTGCTTGCCTCCTACCAGGCTACTTTCCCTTGGTCCACAGGGAAATTACCTAGTCTCATACTCCTCTTGATTTACTAATAGAGCTTTCTACACTACTTCTTAGTATGTGACTGCTCTAAAAGGTCTTACAAGCCTTTCTAATTTCTGACCTTAGGCCTCTAACAAATGGTTTGGCCTTCCACTCGTTTCTGCAGTGTGTTGTGTACTGAGGCGCATACCTCACCAATTGATTGAATTTGTGCTCATACTCTAGAACATTAAGGTTGTCCTGCCTTAAAGTATCAAATTCAGCTTGCTTCATATACTTTATGGCATCATTGATGTACTATTCCTGTGATGTATAGCTTCAATGTGAACTCTAGCCAAATCATGTCATTGGATCTTTTCTTGGCCTTCTATCCTTGCTAGACATCATACCTTTAAATTTAGGGGAATGACTTTACCAAGTTTCTAAGACATGCTAAAAACCTGCCCATGTTAGCCAATGACACCCTGGAAATAAAGCTGTATGGCATCCTTTAAAAAATTTTGTATGAGTATTATGGTCAATATTAGTTGTTCTGATTTCTCGTACCACTGTATCCAAGGGCATAACATTATGTAATTAATGAGTCCTTGGCTATAAACCTTTTGATCACACTTAGAAAACTTCAAGGCCTGAAAAATCCTATGCTCTTTAAATCAATGGATTTGTGTGAGTCTGTAGCAAGAGTTTTTTGATGACTCTCTATTTGAAAATTGGCTGATTTATGTGGTGTACTATCTCATGTGGTTCCTTAATTTTATTCCGACTCGACGTAAGGAATGGTTCATAGATTGCACACCTGTACAAGGTCACTAAATGCCTCACCAATCTGATTTCCCTACGAAGTCTTCTACCTCTTGTATTTTTTCTATCTTAATCTTCCTCCTCAATGGTACAGGAGAACATGTGCAGAATTTGACGTGGAGACGTGAACATGGGCACTAATGGTACCAAGTGTGCAAATGATGGTACATGCACTTGTGGATCTTAATCAAATTCCATATTGGCTAGGAAAAAAGAATCCTTACAGTTGTGCATCAATCAGTACTTACTAAGATGAAATTGTATAGTGCTATGTGTGTGTAATGCTATAAGCAAACCTGACACATTTTAGGGTTAAAGACCAAGAGGGCCACTTGATTCCCTATAGTATAGCATTGTTCTGTTTGGCTTATAGAACATGAACAGCTCTTCAGGGTGGTAATACACTAAATATGGCAACCACGTTTACATCCTGAAGTACTTAGTATGTTAGTGTTGTGCCCAAAAAAAGCCAGTCATGAGGATGAATTTGATTATATTTTTCATATTGAGGCATGATTTTTTTTTTAGGAATTAATCCAGCAATTTTTGTTTGTTGTTTTGTTTCCTGCATAATTTAACAAACATATATGTAACCCTAGAATAATGATATTCTTAAAAGTCCCTAGGCTAGGATTATTTTGGAGTGGGGTTGCAATAATAAATAATGATTAGCATATGTGGAGGAATAATATGAGATATGTAGTCTACATATGGGTACAAGTTGGAGAAACTGTGTACTGGACCGACCCACTATGAGAACACTACCATGGATTGTTATATGGGTGTCATAAATGATTCCCATAGTGATCATGGTATATGTAGTCCTTCGACCTAAGATAAACAAGGTTCCCTACATGTGAGTCACATACGTTGATCCTTCCTTTTTTTGCTCGTAACTGACTGAACTTGAAGGAGGTCATTGGGTATGTCACATATCAAGCGGAAGGATTTGGTATGATCAAGATGGGATTTGTCCCGCATATGTAACGGGAGGCGAACTTTTTTTTCAGGCCCCTTGATTTGATAGAGGAGACTTAGAAAATGCATTGCCACGCACGGATGAGTTGATATACAAAATCTTTAATTATCAATTTAAGTTGTTTTACTCGGTTTTCAAGAAACCAAAGATTGGGCTATACAAGAGTGACACATTCAATGTCTAGTGCTTAGTCTTGCTATCGTGGACAAAGGGACAATGGCATATATCGGTGATGATCATAAAGGTATAGTCGAATCATCGAAAATCTTTTGTCCCACGTGGGTAGCAATGATGGTTGCTAGACACCACTCAGTGCTTACGATAATAAATGTGATTTATGATTATTGCCAATGTGATAAGCAGCATATTGGGTCGCACACAAAGAGCATTTTGGATCATTAGAGTGCATGGTTTAATTATTTGGGTTATGGTTTCAATTTAATTTCGTATTAATAATGGGCCCAAGAGTTGAGCCATTATTAAGCCCGAAATTAAATCCAATTGGATTAGGTTTTGGAAACCCATTAGGCTTGGAAGTTGGGTCTCACTATAAATACAAATTTTAAGTGAGAAATTCGTAGGTCTCCTTGCCCGAGCCTCCAAAAAGGACAACCGTACTCTTCTCTTACAATTCCTTAGAAGACGCAAGCTAACACTGCGAACGATGAGGGCAAGAGAAACGCATCTGCCGGCACGTGGTGAAATTGTGGTGATCCTGAGAGGCTCGTGTTGATACCATAGAGAGCTTGAACACGTCAACTGTTCAGGTGATCTGTGATTCGACTCTACAGTGAGTGAGAGATATCAATCGAAAATTAGGTTTGAAAATTTTCGAAACACCCGGTTTACCCCGTTCACTTGGATCCTGGAGGGTTTCGCTTAAATTCCGCTGCGCTGTTTGGCTCCCGAAACCCAACAGATTCATCGTAGAGCACATGTAAAGGTCGTAGGTATTTCAATGGTACTTGACACTAGCAGCTAACCAAATTGAGTTCATGTATGTAGATGCATGCAATGCAACTATATGCTATGTACATGTATAAACCACGCTCTGATACCAACATCTGTTACCCACTACGAGGTAATCTGGTTATGGTGCCAAAACTATGCATTTAAACACCCAGGATTGATGTGTACTGTAGGTCATCAGAACAACATCCCTAATGTACATGCTCAAGTGACCCACTTGAGCACTATGTAAATACATGCATTTTCATCTAACCATAACACACATATTTACATTTATGCACACTATGGCAGCTAAGAAGGAAAACACTTGCATAAGTCTTAGTTTTGGCTTCCACACAATAAGCATTTCTACCAGGTTCACAAATTCCAACCACTGCACCCAAATTTTCTCTAATAAACTCTATTAATCTAGCCAT
>SMDT01002659.1:0-20393 GCA_005392925.1 Aquilaria sinensis | reverse complement strand
AGCTGGAAATATCCAGACCTTAGATCAATTTTGGAGAACACTCTTGCTCCTTTTAATTGATCAAATAAATCCTCTATCCTTGGGAGAGGATACTTATTCTTTATGGTCAATGCATTCAGCTTTCTGTAGTCTATACAGAGCCTAAGGGTTCCATCCTTCTTTTTCACAAATAACACAGGTGCTCCCCAAGGAGACACACTGGGTCTGATGAACCCTTTTTCCAGTAGTTCATCCAACTGTTTCCTGAGTTCTACCATCTCAGGCACTGCCATTCTGTATGGAGCAGTAGACACTGGTGCTGCTCCTGGCACCAGCTTAATTTCAAACTCCACCTCTCTTAAGGGTGGCAAACCAGGCAGGTCTGTAGGAAAGACCCCTGGAAAATCCTGAACCACAGGTATTTTCCTAAGCTCCTCAGATAAATCCTGGTCATTCAGTACCAGGCAATCCTGCTCACCTTCTGGAGTTATCATCTCCAGTACCTTGAGGTGGCTATCCTTGGCTAACTCCAAGGACCTGTCCAAATCATAGGCTAAACCACTAGGCAATAACAGTTGTCTAGCTTGACAATCAATAACTACTTTGTTTTTTCCTAGCCAATTCATGCCTAAGATCACATCGTAATCATGTGTCTCTAGCACTATGAGGTTAGTTCTCAGTTTCAGCTTGCCTATTTGTATTTCACAGTTTTCTACCATGTAATAAGCAAACAAGACTTCATTGCCAGCAGTTCTTACCAAGTACATATTGGTCATATATTTTACTTCTAGATTCATGCTCTTAACCAAGCTATTAGACACTATAGACAATGAAGCTCCAGTGTCAAACAGAACAGATACTAACTGGCCATTAAGGTAAATTGTACCCTTTAAGGCCCTTCTGCCAGTCTTTTGTTGACTAGTCTCGCTCTCAGCATTCTCGGCCTCAGGTGTTTCCTGTCCTCTCCTGGAAGATTCCAGTTGAAACACCCTTCCTGGAAGAGTACCAGGCCTTCTCTGCCCTTGAGGAACTCTGGGTGCTGGCCTCCCACCTTGGCCTGGCCCCTGAGTCCTTAGCTGGGGCATAGGCAGCTGCCCCCTAGGTCCTCTGGGACTAAAAGCTCACAGCACTTTCTTGCTGCCTTCACCTCTTTTCGGGCAATCCTTCACCCAGTGGTCTAGGGCACCACATCTATGGCAACCTGTGGAAGCCTTAAAGCATGGCTTGTTGCCATGAAACTTTCCACAAGTATTGCACTGAGGACCATACTGCTGTGGCTGTGGCCCTCTATCCTTCCTGTTTTCCTTTCTGCCTCCTCCTGCATCTCTCTCTTCTCTCGGCCTCTTTGATGTCTAGCCTTTCTTTGTTCCACTACCACTTCCAGGCCCACTTTTATATTGTTCCTGGAATTCCTGTTCCAGAGCCAAAGCACTCTGCATGACTGTATAGTAGTCTCTGGCTCCAATTGCTCTGAGGATCTGCCTCAGTTCTGGTCTCAGCCCCCTGATGAACCTTTTTGTTCTCAGCTCCTCTTGCCCTTCATATTGTGGGGCATATCTGATCAAACTATTGAACCTCTGCTCATACTCCAGCACACTGAGGTTCCCCTGCTCCAGTTGGTCAAATTCAACTTGTTTCTGGTCTCTCTGTGCCTCACTGACATACTGCTGCCTAAAGACTCTGAGAAAATCAGCCCACCTCATAAACCTCCTCCTGTCTGGATGTCTCCTCTGGTTACTCTCTTGGTAAATCCTCTGTACTGCCCTCCACCAGAGTTCTGCATTCCCCTCTAGCCTGAAGATGGCTAGCAATACTCTCTGTGCAGAAGTAACCTCCATCCTCTCCAATATCTTCTCTATGTGGTATACCCAGAACTCTGCCTCTTCTGGGTCACATCTTCCTATGAAGACTGGAGGTTTCAGTGCCAGGAATCCCTCCAACTGGCCCTCCTTTAGTCCTCCTCTACTATGCCTTCTCCTACTCTCTTCTCTACTACTGGATTTACCCCTGGATGATCTGCTTGACCTACTCCTGAGTGTGGTTTCCTCAGTAGAGGGTTCAGTCCCTCTGGAGTATATGTATGCATCTCTCTCCTCAATATCTGGGCTGTCATCCTCCTCTTCCTCCTCAATTCTGGGCTCCTGCCTCACCTCTGACCTCATCCTTCTGGCCCTTGGGTGTCTCCTTTCCTCATCTGCCTCTTCCTCCTCTTGGTTACCTCCAGCTCTGCTGGACTGATCATAACCTACTGGCTCTTTGCCAGGCCTCCTTCTTCTCCTACCTACTGCTTCTGCTGGTTCCACTTCTTCCTGATTCTGGGCTTGGCCTCTAGCCAAGGATTGCATTCCCAGCACTAACTAAGCCACAGTAGCATGTAGTGACTCCATCATCACTTCCATCCTCTCTTGTCTGTCTCTGCTTGGCCCAGGTGCTTGGTACCTGGCAGTGGGCTCTTCAGCCCCAATATGACCCATTTCTTCTGCCTGGGTCTCAGGCACATTTTCCTGCAATCCCTCTACATGATGGGCTGCAGTTTCTTCTTCCTGTCTCAGGGAACCTTTGTCCCTGCCTCTGGTTCTCATCCTGCACTTTCAATTGCAGATATTCACATATATCCAAATAATACAAGTCTTATTCAAGTTAACCCTAAAGGAGACTCTGTCTAGGCTAAACTCTGATCATAGTATCAAGTAGGCTCTGATACCAAACAAAGCCTGTCACACCTCACTCAGGCCCTGGCCTAAAAGTTCCTAAACTAGCTCACAAGCCCAACTCCATAATTAGGTTCCTAGCTCCCGGCCTAGAAAGCAAAGGCAACTTTTAAATCTTATTTTCTTAATTTATGGGGCCTGGGAGGTGGCCTAGGTGGCTTTAACAAAGTTCCATTAACAACTTCCAGCAAGGGCAAGGCCCAAAACCCTTAACTTGCACAGCAAGCAAGGTAACACTTAATACAATTTTAAGTGCATACATGGTGTGCATCAAGTGTACTACCTATATGACAACCAAGAAGCCCATAGAGTTGGTTTAGATTTGAAAACCACATGTATAATGTGCTTGATGCTCTCGGCCAACTAAGGTACATATAGTTATGCATAACATTTTCATGAAGCAAGGCCCATACTATTCACATAAAGGTGCCAAACCTTGGCCCATAATATCCAGCAAACATAAGCAAGCATAATGCCATCCATAGTCCATACATAACTTGGCATACAAAACCCATAAAAGCATCACAAGCCTAGGTATTAAAGACTACACATATAAACACAAAAGGGTAGTCAACCTAGCAACCATAACATGGCTACACATGCCATGAAACCAAAAGTATTTATGCCAAGTTATTACATGCCAAGACCCCTAATGGACAAACATGACCTTGAGTATGCCATACAGTAGTACACACTGCAACACCAACCCAATAGCCTGATTCATGGTCATGAAGGAGAATACTATGATCAAAGCCACAGTCCAAGTATCCATAGCCCTCCTAGACAAGTCTCCAACTACTGCCTGCAAACTTAACTTATAAGTCTCGGCCAACTATAGGTAAATAAGACTTGTAATGAACCCAAAATGTCAAGCCAAGCACACATTGGCACATACCTTGGGAATTAAGCAAAATTAGTGCAAACACAAGCACAAGCAAGCAAACACTACTCAGGCCGAATGTCCTTGCTTGAAATAAAGGAATGGGCAGTGAGTATAACTCAGTAGGATTCACATTTATATACATATGCAACTCAAATGAGTCTATTTAGTTAAGTTGAGTGTTCACTCAAAGCTTAACCTCCAATGAATTAGCTCAACCTACAAAACAAACACAAAGACAAGAAAACCAAGCATATACATATACAAGATAGATAACTATGGCAATTAATCCATAAGTGGGGTTAGCAAGCACAAGGAATCACCAAAGCACACAAGTACACATACACACTCCACAATGTAGCTCTCGGCCATATAACCATACATGTACCCATGTGCATTTCTTGCACACAAACCTTACCAATATATCATTTCCATTTGGAGCTCACAAAATGCCAAGCAAATAGGCCACATTTACTTGCATTTCTAGTACATGTACCATAGTTAATTAGCTAATCAACAAATCAACCAAGTATATACATTAAGCCCATCAAGCAACTAAGATCACATGGCAGATTTTAACCATCACTTAGCCACTCTAAACACTTGAACCATGGCACATTACCAAGCAACATCAAGTGTTAGTGAATCCTACCTCAATAGCTCTCGGTCACAACCAAGCTTTAAGTGTCCAAGTGTTCCTCAACCACAATGCCTACCAAAACAATCACATAGGCATCAACACACATACTCATGGACTAACTACCATGATTCATATGAAGAACACCAAGATACACACTCAAGCTCTCGGCCATAAAGGCCCAATTTTGTATACATGTGCGGCCCATCCTTTTAACATATCACATGATATTCTAATCATCAATGAACATCATCCATGGCATCATTACCAAGTAACCAAGTGAAATGCACCATGTCACACTAAACCAAGCGCTTGGCCAAATGCCTAATTCCATATAGTTGCATTATTCAACATTCCATTTCACTACAAGAGCATCTAAACATCCAGTAAGCTTACTCATGGCACAAATGCCATGTAACCAAGCAAGCACACTCAAGTAATTTAACCCATGTTCTCGGCCACATTGCCCAACTATACATACTAATGTCCTTCATCACTCTAACTCCACGCATATGCATCAAAACATCAATGACTATTATTTCATGGCATCATTACCATGTATTCAAGCAATGGGCACTAATCTATGCCACTTCAAGCCCTCGGCCTTAAAGCTAAACTTCACATTACAATGTTCCTCATCCATTCAATCCAACATATGATCATCAAATCATCATTAATCAATGTCCATGGCACTAATACCATGCAATTCAACAAGGAACACACCTTTACCTCAAAGTGTAGCTTTCGGCCAAACTTCCACTTGTTAAACTTGATGTTCTTTGCTCAAGTTTCGCCTAGCACAAGTATAATTAGGCAACAACACACTTAGTCATGGATTAATTTCCATGGAAATCAAGAAGAACACTAAGATAAATCTTCCAACACATTCGGCCAACAACAACTTCCTAAACCAACATCAAGCTGGTTCAATTAACCCAATCCAATACTAATTTAGCACTTTAATCCCTTGTTCATGGAAGAAAATACCATGTATTGAAGAGGATAACAAGGATTACCTCAAACCCTAGCTCATTAGCTTTCGGCCTTCTTGAAATTTCAAGAACTAAAGCTTGATTCCAAGTGAGCTTATGGCGAAACAAGCCTTCCAAGCTTGAGCCCTTAACGTATCTTCAAGATTCTTGAATTTCAAAGCCAATTTATGAAAGAACTCAAGAGCAACTCTCGGTTAAGCTATGAACAAAGCAAGCCCGAAATTAAACAAAATGGCCTTTCACTAGTTTCGGCCGAATTAACTTGGGTTTTAGTTAGCTAAATGCCAACTTTTGCCTTCCAATAAAATGCATGGTGCAAAGTAGCCTTCCAAGCTTACAAGTCCACAAAACTGCCACTAAAACTTGTGTCTAAATGGACGCTTAAGTCCACACATGGCCCAAGATGCCAAGCAAATAGACAACACAAGTACCAAGGTGTTATATACACCCATGCATAACCGGCCATAACTAGACCACCAACTAGTTAGTTTGTTTAGTTAACTAGTGAATAGTACACTTAGTGGAAGACAAGATTTTGACTAGTAATCATTGTTGTCTCCCACAAATGGTCTAGTCTTGCACTAGCCATCATAGAATTTTGCATGGGCAACAATGCCATCCTTAAGTTTGTAGTTTCAACTGTACCACTTAACTTAGTGCACAATTTAGTCCCCTTTATCTGTTTCCTGTCAGCTTTCGCATAGTACATTTTCTATGTGCAATTAAGTCCTGAAAGTCTCCAGTTTTGCACATAGGTCACTGTACTAGTTTCCATAGTCCCTCTTATTTCCCTTTTTTGTTTTCTCTCATTTTCCTTGGTTCTCCTTGGCCTAAGCCAAGCATTTAGGAGGTGCCTAACATTTGTGGTCTGTAAAAACTTGGAATTCATTACCAAGCAGATAGTGTCTCCACTGCTTAAGGGCAAAGACCACTGCTGCTAACTCCAGGTCATGCATTGGATACTTTTTCTCATGTGGTATTAATTGTCTGGACCGAAAAGCAATAGCCTGTTTTTCTTGCATCAGGACACATCCTAGTTCTATGTGAGATGCATCAGTATATACTTCACAATCCTTTTCAGGATCTCGTGGAGTCAGTACAGGAGATGTTGTCAGTCTCTTCTTAAGCTCCTGGAAACTTTCCTAACACTTAGGTTCCCAGAAAAACTTCTGGTTCTTCCTAATCAATTTGGTCATGGGTGCTGCTATTACAGAAAATTTTGGTACAAACCTCCTATAATAGCCAGCTAACCCCAGGAAACTTCTAACTTCTTTTACATTCTGGGCTGTTTCCAATCCAGGATTGACCTTACCTTTTCAGGATCCACTGCCAAACCTTGATCAGTTATTATATGTCCCAAGAATCCAATCTCACTAGTCCAAAACTTGCACTTAGTCAGTTTCCCATAAAGCTGGTTTTCTTGGAGCAAGCCAAGCACTGTTCTCAGGTGTTCTTTATGAGTTTCCTCATCCTTTGAGTACACCAAAATGTCATCAATAAATACTACCACAAAGTGGTCTAGGTGTGCTCTAAACACCCTTTGCATTAGGTCCATAAAGAATGTAGGAGCATTAGTAAGCCGAAATGGCATTACTGTATACTCAATGTGTCCATACCTAGTCCTGAAAGCAGTTTTAGGTATGTCCGCTTCTCTAATCCTTAACTGGAAATATCCAGACCTCAGATCTATTTTGGAGAACACTCTTGCTCCCTTCAATTGATCAAATAGATCCTCTATTCTTGGGAGAGGGTATTTATTTTTTATGGTTAAGGCATTCAATTTTCTATAGTCAATATAGAGTCTAAAAGTTTCATCCTTCTTCTTTACAAACAACACAGGTGCTCCCCAAGGAGACACACTAGGTCTGATGAACCCCTTTTCAAGTAGTTCATCTAACTGCTTTCTCAGTTCCACCATTTCAGGTAGGGCCATTCTATATGGAGCCATAGAAACTGGTGCTACTCCTGGTACTAGTCTAATCTCAAACTCCACTTCCCTCTTAGGTGTTAATCCAGGTAAGTCTGTGGGAAAGACTTCTGGGTAATCATAAACTATAGGTATCTGCCTAAGTTCATCTGATGCTTCCTGGTCATTAAGTTCCAGGCACTCATGCTCACTTTCTAGAGTTACTAGCTTCAACACTTCCAATTGGTAATCCATAACTAACTCTAGTGACTTATGTAAGTCATATGGTATACACCCAGGCATTATCAGTTGTCTAGCATGACAATCAATAACTACTTTATTCTCCCCTAGCCAATTCATGCTTAAGATCAAATCATAATCATATGTGTCTAGCACTATAAGATTTGTTCTCAGTTTCAACTTGTCTATCTGGATCTCACAGTTTTTAACCATATGATATGTAAATAAAACTTCATTGCCAGCTCTTTTTTACCAAGTACATGTTGGTCATATATTTTACTTCTAGGTTCATGGCCTTAACCAAGCTATTAGAAATTACAGACAATAAAGCTCCAGTATCAAATAATGCAGACACTAACTAGCCATTAAGGTGGATAGTACCTTTTAGGGCCCTCCTGCTAGTCCTTTGCTGACTAGTCTCTCTGCCTGCATTCTTGGCCTCTGGTGCTTCCTGCACCTTTCTAGATGACTCCAACTGAAATACCCTGCCTAGAGGTGCACCAGGTCTCCTTTGTTCCTGAGGTGCCCTTGGTGCTAACCTCCCTCCTTGGGCTGGCACTTGAGTCCTCATCTGGGGCATAGCGATTTGCCCCCTTGGTCCTCTGGGATTAAAATTTCCCAGCAACTTCCAGTTGTCATCACCTCTCTTTGGGCAGTCTTTGACCTAGTGATTTGGTGCCCCACACCTGTGACACCCAGTGGAAGTTTTAAAGCATGGCTTATTGCCATGAAATTTTCCACAAGTATTGCACTGAGGGCCATACTACTGTGGTTGTGATCCCTTTTCTTTCCTACTTCCTTTTCTTCCTCCACTTGGGTCATTTTCTTCCCCCGGCCTCTTTTGATGGTAGCTTCCCTGGGGTCCACTTCTACTCCCAGGCTCACTCCTGGATTGCTCCTTGAATTCCTGCTCTAATGCCAGGGCACTCTACATAACAAAATAAAAATCTCTAGCTCCCACTACCCTGAAGATCTATCTCAACTCAGGTCTCAATCCCTGATAAATCTCTTGGTTCTCAACTCCTCTTGTCCTTCATACTGAGGGGCATACCTGATCAGGTTATTAAACTTTCGTTCATATTTCAGCACACTAAGATCCCCCTGCTCCAACTGATCAAATTTCACCTGGTTCTGATCCTTTTGGGCCTCACTGACATATTGTTGGTGGAAGACCTGAAGGAAATCTGCCCACCCCATATATCTTCTCCTAGCTGGGGGCGTCCTCTAATTCCTTTCTTGGTAGTTTCTTTGTACTGCCCTCCACCAAAGTTCAGCATTTACCTCTAGCCTGAAGGTGGCTAGTAGTACTTTCTGAGTGGATGTGACCTACATTCTTTCAAAAAATTTCTCAACCTGATATACCCAAAACTCAGCCTTATCTGGGTCACATCCTCCTCTAAAGACTGGAGGTTTTAATGCTAGGAATCCCTCTAGTTGGCGCTCCTTGAGTCCTCCTCTCCTGGGTCTCTGTCTTCCAGGCCTCTGGATCTATCTTTATCCCTGGATGCTCTACCTCTTACTATACTCTCTGTAGGAGGCTCAATGCTCATTGAATAAATATAAGCATCCAGCTCTTCATGGTCTGGGCTCTCTTCCTCTTTTTCCTCAGTCCTGTGTTCTTCTCTAACTTCGGACCTCAGTCTCCTAGCCCTGGGATGCGTCCTTTCTTCATCTACTTCTTCCTCTTCTTGATTCCCTCCAGCTTTACTGGATTGATCATATTCGACTGCTCCTTGCCAGGCCTTCTCCTCCTCCTCCCTTCTGCCTCTACTGGTTCTGAATTCTCCTGGTGTTGGGCTTGGCCTCTAGCCAATGCTTGTATTCCCACCACCAGTTGAGCCATAGTCGCCTGTAGTGACTCCATCATTACCTCCATTTTGTCTTGCCTGTTTCTGCTGGATCCAGGTACTTGTATCTTGGCACTTGGCTCTTTGCCCATATCATGTTCACAACACCTGGCTGTCTTTTAAGCATGTCTACTTGCATTCCCTCTATCTGATGGGCTGCAATATCTTTCTCTTGTCCCAGGGATTCTTTTTCCCTGCCTCTTGTTCTCATCCTGCACTTTAAATGCAGATATTCTCATGTACTCAATAATACAAGTCTTATATAAGTCCAACCCTATGTGGGACACTGTCTAGGCTAATACTCTACTACTCTAAATTACAAGCTCTGATACCAAACAAAGCCTGTCACACCCCACACAGGCCTTGCCCTAAGGACAGTCTGTACCACTCACCAGTAGTTTGCTTAAGGTTGACAAACTAACAAATTTCTTAAGTGTTGTCCTTAACTAACAATTCGGCCAACCTTTGTTACTGGACTTTAAGTCTTATTTTCTTCACGTAATGGGTCTGGGAAGTGGACTAGGAGGCTTTTAAGGGTACATGTTCAGTTTCTTGCAATAGAAGTAAGGCCCAATACTTCTATCTTGCAAAATAAGCAAGGCTGTAATTGATAACTTGCATAACAAGCAAGGCATACACTTATATAGATAAGTTTCTAGGGTGTGTACAAAAAAAGTGTGCTACTTAGTACATGACAACCAAAAAGCCCAAGATACCATAAGGTTTAAAAATTCAACTTTAGATGCAAATGAGCATTCAGCCATGAGTAAGGCAATGGAAATTCACAACTTAAAACACATCCCACATTCATATAAACATGCCACACATTGGCCCATAAACATACATCATTTACATGTCCAAAACCACACTTGATGCCCAGCAGCATCTTCGTTGGAAGACATTGTGACTTCGGGAGGGACTTCTTGAGAGGGAGAACGTCTAGAGACTAGATTTCCCAGGGGAGTGCGCCTGAAATACTCAGAAAAGAGGGTTAGGAGCTCCCCGGGGTCTTTTTCCGGGGAGGAGCCTCCGACGACCATGTCAGTGTCCTGAGAGATGAAAGAGGGGAAGCCCTAAGAGGTTTAGTGGCCTTGCCTGTTTGTATTTTCTCAATGGGAGAAGGTCAGATCCGGGCCCCTTGGTAGGGTGTGTTTTCTGGTATTTATAGGAGTTCCCAGCCCATTCAAATCATTACACGTGTTTGGTCAGATGTTCTCTGTGTTTCAGGGTGTAGGGGACAAGTAGCCGTTTGCAGGCTCCTTGAGCCTTGAATCGAGACAGGTCATGACAAGACCTGGACAGCGACGGCGTGTCAGACCGCCATTTGAGGTGGCCTGCAACGCCTGTGGGCGACATGTCAGAGGCTCCTCAAATGCTTATGTCGTACTCCCGAGATCCTCTGGGTGAGGTCGTTCTTTGGTAAGGATGCCCTTCTTCGGGAGTTATGCTCGTAGTTCGGGGAGTCCCCTGGTTCTAGGGTTCCGCCTTCAGGGAAGTTCTCTCCTGTTTGGAATGGCTGGTTCTTTTTCCCCGAAGGCGATCCTTTTGTTCCCCTGAGGGAGCCGGCGATACCTTTGAAATGCCTAGCGTATTTAGCCAAAGTCCCGACTTCGTGGTGTCTGACTTCGCTCCTTCCGAGGTCAGTGATAGTGCCTCTTTCGGATGATGCCAGGCTTCCCGAGCATGTTTTCATCAAGAAGTATGTGCCGGGGGAGGCGATAACCCTTCGGCTATCACGGGCCCCCCCTCCGAAAAGCTGAAGTGGGAACTTCGGTTTGTCGGCTTTCGAAGGGGGTCCTTTCGGGACCTCGGGCGTAATGCCTGTGCCGAAGATGTACCTTTTGGCTGAAGACATGGGCTGCTCGGTCATAGCCCGTCGTTTGGTGTCTTCGAGGTCACCCACTTCTCTCTTTTTGCAGGGCTGCGTAACGTCATGTCTTGTAACTAGGCGTGTCAGTCTGGAGCGGCGTGCCCAAGGTCTAGGGGTGTCAGAAAGCGTGTCCCTCTTTTGGCGTGATGGCTGACACGTGGGAGCTTGTTATTGGTGGGAACTGCGTCGGATACAGCAGGCACGCCTTTTCTCGCGCCATGAGCAGTTATGGCGACTGTTCACCTTTGTGGAGTAGTTTATGATGCCGGTTCGCCTACCCTCCTCGGCCTATATATACCTCTATTCCGTCTTAACCTCCTTTTGCTTCTGCTTTTGCTTTCAACTGCTTTCACGTTTTCTGCTACTTTTTGCGGCGATTCTCTTTGATGGAGTGTTTTCCGGCAACCTTTCACGACGGCGTCTTCGAATCTAGATTTTGGCAAAACATTTGGTGGGTTTTAACTTCCAGAGTCTTTTGCTTTTTGAGCTTTCCCGAAGTCATTTTTTGGCCTTTTTCCGATATCGTTTTTCTGCCGACCATGCCTATTCCCGAGAGCTGGCAACCTCTTTTGTCTCACCCTTGCTGCACCACTCCTAAAAAATTAGCAAGATGGAAGACCAAATTCTTTCTTTCCTCGTACGCCATTACAAGGTTGCCACGTTCTGACCAATTCAGCTTTTCGAACCGCCGCGACGAGGTTACCATTTTCCGAGCCCAACTGAAGGCCGGACTTCGGTACCCTCCTCTGAAGATGATTTGCGACTTTTGCCAATTCCATGGCATTGCCGTAAATCAGCTTCTGGCAAACTCGTACTGCAACTTTAACGCCTTCCTCTGTATGTGCAGTGTTTTCAAAATAGAGCCCCACTTTATTCTTTTCATGCAGTACTATAAGCTCTTCGTGGTCCCGAAGGGTGGCTTTTACTTCATGCTACCTCGGGGATCAGGGAGCAAAAAGTATATGTTCACCTTTGCCACCAAGGACAGCTGACGAGGGTGGCAACAAAAGTTTTTCTTTCTGAAGATGGAGGAGGCCTGGTCGTAAGTTCCGACCAAATGGGCTCGGGGAAGGCTGGAGATGGACGTCGTTGATCCGAGGATAATGCTGACTCCTGAGTTGGCACCCATATTCGCGGACTTCGATAGACAGATCTGAGCAGTCTCCAACTGGGATTTTGAGGTCCCTTCGTGCCCCCTTTACCCCTTCCCCATCAATTGGAAACTGATGACCGAAGAGGTTCTTCGGGAACTAGGGGTGGTGAAGGAGCACAAGATGGACCTCGAGATGCTGGCTCCTGCTATCGCTGGGAAAGACTCTTGGTTGGTGCAACTCCTTAGGGAGGAAGTCACTTATGAGTTCTTTTTTTAGAGTAAGTTATCTCAGGATTCTTTTGTTATAGTTTTACCTTGGACTCACACTGATATTTTCTTTCTTTTTCAGAGATGGGCGACGACTCCGTTGCCTACTACAAGTCCCTTTTCCTCGGTCAAGCTGAGAAGGGTGAGCAGACGAAGAAGGCCGTCTCCCGAAGGCGAAAATCATCTGGGGCTGGGCCATCCATGGCCAAAAGGGCAAAGAAAGACGCGTCTCCTCCTCAGGTGGAAATTCCCAAGGAGACGCGCGAAGAGTCGGATGCTGCTGCTGCTGTTCCACCGGCCGAGGTTGCCGCTGCCACCCTTTCTCGAAGTCCCTCTTCCTCAGCGGCTCTTCTGGAAGCCTTAGTGGAAGTCCTTTCTGCCGAGGAGCATTGTAAGAGTAAAGGCAAGGAGATTCCTGTCGAGGAGGTCTGGGACTCCGATGATGACGTCGCGGAGGTGCCGCCAGGTTTGTTTTCTTAGACAAGTTGTGGTACCTTTGTTGCTTTAAGGGTTCCTTGTCTTGATAAATTTATTGCTTTGCCGTGCAGGGGAGCTGCTATACCTGAATTGGGCAGCCGAGCACACCCAAAAAGGGGCTCTTCGGGATGCCCATGTCCCAAAGGGGAAGATCCCGAGGGAGCCCTTTTGGTCGTTTACGGAGGACATGAACTTGTAATCCTCACCAAGTGTCATGCCCCAAACTGCCCCTGGCCCACCTGGGCCCAATTATCAGAGTAATGCAGCGGAAGTTACTTTAACAGAAGGGCTTAATTAAATATTATGAGCACCTACGGCGTGACTCCAGGATCTATTCCGGTACTAGCTTGTTACATAAATACTTTCAATGTGTTGTCAGGGTGCTCTTAAGGAACGAGCTAATACCTATGTGGAATTCTAGTGTTCCATTTATGGACTTAACCCCTTTGCCAGTTACACACATAAGTCTCTAGATGCCCTCTTAACAACTAGGCAACAATATCCATGCATATCCAGATTCACTGGAAATCTTTCCTTAGATGCACATACTCAACTAATTACACTTGTAATACAAGTAAAGCATATGTCACGCCCACTACTGCCCCAGGCCCATCTGGGCCCAAATATCAAAGCTTGCAGCGGAAGTTATTCATTCAGAAGGGGCTTTATTATTCATTATGAGCACCTACGGCGTGAGTCCAGGATCTATTCTAGTTCTAACTTGATTGATTATTTACCTTCAATATGTTATCAGGGTGCTCTTTAGAGTCAAGCTAGTACCTAAGTGGGATTTCAAGTGTTCCATTCATGATTTTATCCTGCTTACATGCATTCTTCATCACAAAGCATACTTTATTCCAATTCAACATAAGCTTTTCCTGTCATATTTTCACATGCTCATTTCATCCAAGTTACATATAGCCATACACTTATTCCACTAAGTGCATCAGATGTGTGTCCATCAAGTGTACTATTTCAATGCATGGCAACCAAGAAGCCCATATTTTCATATCCATGAGCATTCTGCCAATCTAGTACACATAACACAATCACCCATCAAGAATTCCACCTGTATGAATTCAAGCATACTTCTCATATAATCATCCTTTAAAGTCATCACCATCATAAATCATCATAATCATCTATCCAAGGCAAAATTCATCATCATAAGTCATCCAGAACTATGCCTATCCATAGAACAGCAAACAAGCATCACTTACTTGGAAAACATACCAAGGAATGCTTCATGTCTAAGTTTATCCAATGTTCATGTTTTACAGATCAAGTTTTCATAACTACTTAATCTGCAAACTAATATCACACGGAACACAATCCACCTATAGACCTTGTTCCGACAACTTCTAAACTCCATATCCTGCACAGGTAAGTCCACAGCATTAGCTTGATCCACAAGCAATCTATACCACATAAGTCTTTTTGAACCAATGAATATATTGAGCAACACTATACACATACCCAACTTTTTAGCACATTGTAACGAGTACTCTGGTACTCTACGCTTGATCTATCAAGCCATCCATTTCCTGAAAAAGGTATAACAGGGCGGGTGAGTTATAAAACTCAGTAAGAATCCCGACGGCATCCAATGCCTAGTGAGGTAATTAACTCATGACTTTCAAAGTCATCATATGGCTTCCAAAGCCTAAACTTGTGCCAAGAATGTAATGGCAATTAATCCATATTCCTGCAAAGGAAAACACTAAAACAAAGAAAACACAAGATATAGCACAATAGCAATAACAATAATAATATGCGTCAGCATGCACAAACAATTTCAGAGAAGCACGCAACTCAACACACACAACACTGTCCTCGCAACATCATGTTCCATGTCATCGTGGGTATCGCAAGCATTAGCATAATCCATACCACTAAATCCCGGTATGTCGTTTATAACCTACTGAGCGCTCCTTAGCTTGGGAATTGAGTTGGCCAAACTCAATTCCTAGCCCTAAATGCTTGCTAATTACTCATGAGTAAACCATAACCATAGTCGCCAAAGCATCACTACTTCATCCATTATGCACTTATGTGCCCAATTATTCAACTAAGAAAGTATCATGAGTCCTCACAAAAAGTAACAACCACATAGCCCTGACATGCACACCTATGGTCACTTGGTTCTTTGACCATCACATAGGGGCACTAATACTCACAATGAAAGGTCATGGAAAATATACCATGCAGAGAGTGAGTATAGGGATTCTTACCACCATTTGTGTAACCTTTACTCATTGCCTTTGTCTTGCTTTGCTTTGTTCGTTGTTGGAACTTTGCCATTTCCTTAATGGACCTATAAAGCCCAAAATACTAACAAGTTATTTAATTGCTTTCTATTAAACAAGAGAACCATAATTTACCAAGCATACTTGGTTTAACTTACTCAACCTCTACTTAAAGAGGTAAGGCCCAAATTAGCCTTTTCTGTGAACTGAGGCCCAATCTTCTGTGAACTCAGGCCTATATTGGCCTTTTCCTGGAAATCCAGGCCCAATTTGCACTTTTCTGGAGTTCAGGCCCACTTGGCCTTTTAATTTATTTTCTGGACTCGGCCCAACTTAGCATTTAGGCCCAATTTCCACCTTTTCAGGATTTTAGCCCAATTTAGTCTTTAGGCCCAATTTTATCTTTTCAGGATTTGGCCCATTTAACTTCTTTAGGATTTGGGCCCATATTAACCTTTTCAGGATTTAGCCCATTTGCCAATAATGCCATTATGGCCCAAATAGCCCATTTAAGAGTTTCTGGACCAAGAACACTTGGTTTTCAATTTGGGCCTTCAATTTTATCTCTTAGCCGAATTTGTCCCATTATTTCCTTCTTTTGCTCAATTGAGTCCCACAAGTTTTCTAAGGATCATTCATGCCAAGAACACTTGGCTAACTCCAATATTCACCAAAATGGTGTTATGGCCGAATCTATCATCACTTTCCTTTACCATTTTGGCTTCACATTTTACTAGGAACACCTAGATACCATGAACACATGGTTTACACACATAACCACCAAAAATGGCACTAAGGCCGAATTTACTTTCCATTTCTTCTTTGATATTTTAGCTCCACATGCATCCAAGAACCCATAAAATACTAAGAACACATGGCTAAAATGCCAAGCTACAAGAACAACAACATGGCCGAAAGCTTCATTGCTTCCTTATCTTACAAAACTCTTCTTTTTACACCCATCTTTTGGCCATTGCCTTGTACATTCACAACGACTTCAACAACACCAAGAAAGCTTGGTTTAAATCCATGTATGCCAAGATTACCACTTGGCCAAATCTCACCATGCATGTGACCTTCATGGTCTTTGCTTGCATGGCCTCCAAGACTCCAAAATTTGCCAAGAACACTTGGCTTTCTTCCACAACCTTCCATGGCCGAATCCGCAAGGGTTTTCCTTGAAAAAATCCCAAAAATGGCTGAATATATTAGTAAGAAAAATCTTACTTTTCTAAGCTAAAAAATACATAAAATCACCAAGAAATCTTGGTTTTACTTATAACCCTTCTTTGGCCGAAAATGAACCTTACCTTTCCTTGAAATTCTTCTTGTTTTCCTTGCTCCTCATGGCTTAAACATGCCATGTATGTTCATGAGCTCTTGAGTTGAGCTCAAGAACACATAAATCTTCTCATGGCCGAATCTTCAAGTCCATTTTTCTTGATGTTCTTCTTCATCTTCTTGCTCCTCATGGCCTAGAAATGCCATGCATGTAAGGAGCTCTTGAGGTGAGCTCAAGAACACCAATTTCTCTCCATGGATGAATCTTTTTAAGCATTTCGTCATGGGTTTTCTTTGATTTCTCACTTGGTTCTTGGTTTAGATGTGTTTAGGAGTACGAAATCACTACGAAATCGTGCTTGCATGTGGAAAAGGAGCTGGTTTGCTCATGGCCGAATCTTAGAAGCAAGGAAGAAGATGATGAACTTGGAAGAACGCCATGGCTGGTTTTTAGAGAGAAGGGAGAGCAAAGTGAGCTAGAGAAAGAGAGAAGTAATTGTTTGAAATGAAAGTGGGAGTGATGGCCGGATTTTTCTTTGTAAAATGGAGGGAAATGTAATGAAATGCATTCTAAATGTGCATTTAGGAGGAAGGCCGGCCATTTAAAATGCTAAGGGGGAAAATTAGTCAAAGTGGCAATTAAACAATTATAAGACAAGTAGTAGTGGAGGGAATATAATAGTTGTTAGTGGAGACATAGTTTAGTGGGCAATAAACAATTGTGAGTGGAGCCAATAAACAATGATAGTGGAGATGTAAGTGGGAGACAAGCATGGGCCTTATATAATAGTTTATGGTGAGTGGGGGACAAGGTAAAGTGGGAGTAATAATTAATTGGTGAGTGGAGGATGTAGGAGGAATTTAAAATGGTGTGTGGAGCCATTTTCTTAATTCAATTACATGGGATGGCCGGCCATGAACTATATTCCATGCATTAATGGACAAATTCCCACTTTAGTCCTTCAACTTTCCTCAATTGTTCAATTGAGTCCTCCCACAAAATTTTTCCTTTGAGCAATTGAGTCCCTCAACTTTAAAATCCACCATTTACATCACCAAACTCTTGGCCTAAACCAAGCATAATTCTCAGAGTGTCCAACACTCATTAATGCCCATTTCATAAATAATTCAAGGTCTCCATAATTAAATTTGCTAAGTTTCCAAATTAGGAAACTTTTTATTTCCACTAATTCTCTTAACCCGGGACTTAGTCATTTAGCCCTTTCCGGGTGTAACAGCATACACTTAATCAATTAAGTGCATAGAATGTGTGTCCATCAAGTGTACTAATCCAATGCATGGCAACCAAGAAGCCCATCTCGTTACAAGTTTGAAAACCACATTTATATGTCCATGAGTATTAGCCAAGTCTAGTACACATAACCTGAATATCCATCATGGCATTCCATCTGCATAAAACCATGCAAACATGGTATATAATCATCCAAGGCTAATCACGATCATAATGGCAACAATAAAGCATCACCTACTTGGAAAAGAAAATGTACCAAGGATGCTATATGTCTCTAATTAGCCAGGTTCAGGTTTTACAGACCACACTCTCATACTACCCAAACCTCGACTCATAATAACCTGGAACACATTCCAGCTTAATAGACCTTGTTCCCACAACTTCTAGACTCCATAAGCCTGCACAAGGAAGTCCAAACCATTAGCTTGATTCACAAGCAATCTATACCACATAAGTCACTTAGGGTCAAATGAATATAATGAGCAATACCAAACACATACCCAACCCTTTAGCAATTTAAAATGAGTACTCCAGTACTCCTAGCTTGACCCTTCAAGCAATCCATTACCTACAAATATATATCAGGGCGGGTGAGTTTATAAAACTCAGTAAGAATCCCGACGGCATCCAATGCCTAGTGAGGTAATTATCTCATGACTTTCAAAGTCATCATATGGCTTCCAAAGCCTAAACTTGTGCCAAGAATGTAATGGCAATTAATCCATGTTCCTGCCAAGGAAAACACTAAAACAAAGAAAACACAAGATATAGCACAATAACAATAACAATAATAATATGGGTCAGCATGCACAAACAATTTCAGAGAAGCACGCAACTCAACACACACAACACTGTCCTCATAACATCATGTTCCATGTCATCGTGGGCATCGCAAGCATTAGCATAATCCATGCCACTAATCCCGGCATGCCATTTATTTTTATAACCTACTGAGCGCTTCTTAGCTTGGGAATTGAGTTGGCCAAACTCAATTCCTAGCCCTAAATGCTTGCTAATTACTCATGAGTAAACCATAACCATAGTTGCCAAAGCATCACTACTTCATTATTCCATTATGCACTTATGTGCCCAATTATTCAACTAAGAAAGTATCATGAGTCCTCACAAAAAGTAACAACCACATAGCCCTGTCATGCACACCTATGGTCACTTGGTTCTTTGACCATCACATAGGGGCACTAATACTCACAATGAAAGGTCATGGAAAATATACCATGGAGATAAGTGAGTATAGGGATTCTTACCACCATTTGTGTAACCTTTTTGCTCATTGTCTTTGCCTTGCTTTGCTTTGTTTGTTGTTGGAACTTTGCCATTTCCTTAATGGACCTATAAAGCCCAAAATACTAACAAGTTATTTAATTGCTTTCTATTAAACAAGAGAACCATAATTTACCAAGCATACTTGGTTTAACTTACTCAACCTCTACTTAAAAAGGTAAGGCCCAAATTAGCCTTTTCTGTGAACTGAGGCCCAATCTTCTGTGAACTTAGGCCTATATTGGCCTTTTCCTGGAAATCCAGGCCCAATTTGCACTTTTCTGGAGTTCAGGCCCACTTGGCCTTTTCTGGAATTCTGGCCCAACTTGGCCTTTCCAGGAATTCTGGCCCAACTTGGCCTTTCCAGGAATTCTGGCCCAACTTGGCCTTTTCAGGAACTCAGGCCCACTTGGCCTGTTCTGGAACTCAGGCCCAACTGGCCTTCTTTGGAACTCAGGCCCACTTGGCCTTTTAAGTTCTCTCAGGCCCACTTGGCCTTTTTTAATTCCCAGGCCCACTTGGCCTTTTAATTTATTTTTCTGGACTCGGCCCAACTTAGCATTTAGGCCCAATTTCCACCTTTTCAGGATTTTAGCCCAATTTAGTCTTTAGGCCCAATTTTATCTTTTCAGGATTTAGCCCATTTGCCAATAATGCCATTATGGCCCAAATAGCCCATTTAAGAGTTTCTGGACCAAGAACACTTGGTTTTCAATTTGGGCCTTCAAATTTATCTCTTGGCCGAATTTGTCCCATTATTTCCTTCTTTTGCTCAATTGAGTCCCACAAATTTTCTAAGGACCATTTATGCCAAGAACACTTGGCTAACACCAATTTTTCACCAACTTGTCCTTATGGCCGAATCTATCATCATACTTTCTTCACCATTTTGGCTTCACTTTTTACTATGAACACAAAAATACCAAGAACACTTGGTTTGCAAACACAACCACCAAAAATTGGCACTAAGGCCAAATTTCTCTTTATTTCTTTCTTTAACATCTTGGCTCCACATGCATCCAACAACTCAAAAGTACTAAGAACACCTTGGCTAACATGCCAAGTCACAAACACCTCGGTTAACATGCCAAGTCACAAAATCACAACATGGCCGAAACCATCATTTCTTCCTTAGCTTACAAAATCTTCTCTTTTTACATCAAGACTTTGGCCAACACCTTGCATGTTCAAAAGAACACTTGTACTACCATGAACACATGGTTTAAACATAATGCATGCCAAGATTACCACTTGGCCGAAACTTCAAGTGCTTCCATAGCCCACAAAATTCCCCTTTTTGCCTCCAACTTTTGACCACTGTCTTGTATATTCACAAGTTCTTCAAGAATACCAAGAACACTTGGAAAAATGCACATGCATGCCAAGATATCAACTTGGCCGAATCTACTCTTTGCTTTTTCTTCCATCCTTTGC
>SMDT01002658.1:0-18892 GCA_005392925.1 Aquilaria sinensis | reverse complement strand
ACCTTGAGCTGGAGTTAGCTGCTCTCAGCTGAAGTGAACTGAAGTCCATCTAAATTCAGCTACCAGAAGCTGAAGTGAGCTAACTTGAGCTGACTTGAGCTGACTTGAGCTAACTTGAGCTAACTTGAGCTGAAGTCCAGCTGCTTTGAGCTACATATAGCTGAAGTGAGCTGACTTGAGCTGAAGTCTATCTACTTTGAGCTACTTATAGTTCCAGTGAGCTGACTTGAGCTAAAGGTAACTTATAGTACTAGAGTACCTAAGAGCTGCGCAATAAGTAGAGTCCAGCATGCTTCCAGCTACTTAAAGCATGTATGTTAGCTAACTTGAGCTACATTAAGCTACTTCAAGCTGCTACAGAAATTGGTAAAGCAAGTTGTGAGTGCCATTTCATTCCAAAACAAGTTGTCAATGTTTCCATTTCATTCCAAACAAGTTGTGAATGTTTCCATTTCATTCCAAACTAGTTGTGAATGTTTCCATTTCATTCCAAACTAGTTGTGAATGTTTCCATTTCATTCCAAACTAGTTGTGAATGTTTCCATTTCATTCCAAACAAGGTGTGAATGTTTCCATTTCATTCCAAACAAGGTGTGAATGTTTCCATTTCATTCCAAACTAGTTGTGAATGTTTCCATTTCATTCCAAATGAGTTGTGAATGTTTCCATTTCATTCCAAATAAGTTGTCAACGTTTCCATTTCATTCCAAACTAGTTGTGAATGTTTCCATTTCATTCCAAACAAGTTGTGAATGTTTCCATTTCATTCCAAACAAGTTGTGAACGATTCCATTTCATTCCAAACAAGTTGTGAATGTTTCCATTTCATTCCAAACAAGTTGTGAATGTTTCCATTTCATTCCAAACTAGTTGTGAATGTTTCCATTTCATTCCCAATGAGTTGTGAATGTTTCCACTTCATTCCAAATTTATTGTGAATGTTTCCCTTTCATTCCAAACTAGTTGTGAATGTTTCCATTCATTCCAAACTAGTTGTGAATGTTTCCATTTCATTCCAAAACAAGTTGTGAATGTTTCCATTTCATTCCAAACAAGTTGTGAATGTTTCCATTTCATTCCAAACAAGTTGTGAATGTTTCCATTTCATTCCAAACTAGTTGTGAATGTTTCCATTTCATTCCAAAACAAGTTGTGAATGTTTCCATTTCATTCCAAACTAGTTGTGAATGTTTCAATTTCATTCCAAACTAGTTGTGAATGTTTCCATTTCATTCCAAACAAGTTGTGAATGTTTCATTTCATTCCAAACAAGTTGTGAATGTTACCATTCATTCCAAACTAGTTGTGAATGTTTCCATTTCATTCCAAAACAAGTTGTGAATGTTTCCATTTCATTCCAAACAAGTTGTGAATGTTTCCATTTCATTCCAAACTAGTTGTGAATTTTTCCATTTCATTCCAAACAAGTTGCGATTGTTTCCATTTCATTCCAAATGACTTGTGAATGTTTCCATTTCATTCCAAACTTGTTGTCAGTGTTTCCATTTCATTCCAAACTAGTTGTGAATGTTTCCATTTCATTCCAAATAAGTTGTCAATGTTTCCATTTCATTCCAAACTTGTTGTGAATGTTTCCATTTCATTCCAAACAAGTTGTGAATGTTTCCATTTCATTCCAAACAAGTTGTGAATGTTTCCATTTCATTCCAAACTTGTTGTGAATGTTTCCATTTCATTCCAAACTTGTTGTGAATGTTTCCATTTCATTCCAAACTAGTTGTGAATGTTTCCATTTCATTCCAAAACAAGTTGTGAATGTTTCCATTTCATTCCAAACTGGTTGTGAATGTTTCCATTTCATTCCAAACAAGTTGTGAATGTTTCCATTTCATTCCAAACAAGTTGTGAATGTTTCCATTTCATTCCAAACTAGTTGTGAATGTTTCCATTTCATTCCAAACTAGTTGTGAATGTTTCCATTTCATTCCAAACTTGTTGTGAATGTTTCCATTTCATTCCAAACTAGTTGTGAATGTTTCCATTTTCCATTCCAAACATTCCAAACAAGTTGTGAATGTTTCCATTTCATTCCAAACTAGTTGTGAATGTTTCCATTTCATTCCAAACTAGTTGTGAATGTTTCCATTTCATTCCAAACTAGTTGTGAATGTTTCCATTTCATTCCAAACTAGTTGTGAATGTTTCCATTTCATTCCAAACAAGTTGTGAATGTTTCCATTTCATTCCAAACAAGTTGTGAATGTTTCCATTTCATTCCAAACAAGTTGTGAATGTTTCCATTTCATTCCAAACTAGTTGTGAATGTTTCCATTTCATTCCAAACTAGTTGTGAATGTTTCCATTTCATTCCAAACTAGTTGTGAATGTTTCCATTTCTTCCAAACTAGTTGTGAATGTTTCCATTTCATTCAAAAACAAGTTGTGAATGTTTCCATTTCATTCCAAACTAGTTGTGAATGTTTCCATTTCATTCCAAACAAGTTGTCAATGTTTCCATTTCATTCCAAACTAGTTGTGAATGTTTCTATTTCATTCCAAACAAGTTGTGAATGTTTCCATTTCATTCCAAACTAGTAGCTAGTTGTAGCTCCCTTTCATTCTCAAGTTGTGAGCTTCATTTCAGCTATAAGTAGCTTGGCATTTAGCTCCTTTTAAGATAGGATTTGAGCTCAAGTCAGCTCAGCTTGAATAGCTATCTAAGTCAGCTAGCTGGACTTTTCAGCTCTGAAGTCAGCTCACTTCAGCTATAAGTTAGCTCAAAGTAGCTGGACTTCAGCTCAAGTTAGCTCAAGTCAGCTCAAGTCAGCTCAAGTCAGCTCACTTCAGCTTCTAGTAGCTGAATGTAGCTGGACTTCAGCTCAAGTCAGCTCACTTCAGCTATAAGTAGCTCAAAGTAGCTGGACTTCAGCTCAAGTTAGCTCAAGTCAGCTCAAGTCAGCTCACTTCAGCTTTTGGTAGCTGAGTGTAGCTGGACTTCAGTTCACTTCAGCTGAGAGCAGCTAACTCCAGCTCAAGGTCAGCTCTAGGAGCTGGACCTCAGTTCATGGTGCTTGGTTGGAGCTCAAAGGAGCTCAATGGTGCATAAGTAGTATAGTGAGCTAGCTTTGTGCCAGCTCACCTTGCTTTTAGCTCAAAACCACCAAGAGACACATCTTTTGTGTAAAGGTATGTCTCTTCATCAAAAGAGATGACTATTGGCTAAAAGAACATGTCCTTTCATCCAAAGGAAGTGTTCCTTGAGTGAATAGACATGTATATTCGGCCATGGGGTGGTTGGGGTGGTTATTGCACCAAGAATGATGTCCTTTGACATCAAGAGACATGTATATTCGGCCATGAGGTGGTTGGGGTGGTTATTGCACCAAGAATGATGTCCTTTGACATTAAGAGACATGTATATTCGGCCATGGGTAGTTATGGGGAGAAAAGACATGTATTTTGGCCAAAGACATGTTATTGGCCAAAGGAAGTGTTCCTAAAAGACATGTATTTTCGCCAAAAGGTAGTTATGACAGTGTTCCTTGGCTAAAAGACATGTATTTTCGCCACCATACATGACCCTTAGCCAAAGGAAGTGTTCTTTGGCTTAAAAGACACCTTTCTTGGTGTAAAGGTGTGCCTTTTGGTCATCTATAAATAGCCTTTAGTGGCCAGCCATTTTAAGCACGAATTTGGCACTCCATTTGCTCCATTTTCTTGAGAGAAAATTATTCTCCTCCTTATTTCCTTTAGAGGCCAAAATATTAAACACTTTTTTAGAGCATTGTGGGTGGATTTACATTGAGATTGTTCATCTCAATTCAAGCCTCAAGGTGCTCCTCCAAGATCAAGTTCTTCCTCAAGTTTTCACAAAGATAACCAAGAAGAAAGGTGCACATTCTTTCTTGGTTTAGTAGCATGCTAGGTTTCATTTATTTTACATGTATGTTCTTAGTAGCATGCTAGGATTTGTTTGACACAATATGTATGTAAAATTGATGCATGTTATATCAATGTTATGCATAAAATATGTTAAACAAATTAGAATGATGCATGCTTATATTCATGTTGAACTCAAATGAACAAATATGCATGTGGCATATACATGAGTAGATAACATAAAGAATATGTTATCATGAGATCCTGAAATCTTCAATTGGTATCAGAGCCTAGGTCATGAATATGTATATGTTACATGTAGTAAGCATGATTTAGGATCATACATATGTGTATGATTTTGATAAAGGCTAATGAAGGATATGTGTATGAAGCAATGAAGGCATGTTTGTGTATTTCTGATTGAATGCTATATGCATCTCTTTTGCCATATATGAGCATGTTAGAAGTTGTTTCATACACATGTTGCTTTGTTGAGTCTTGTTGTGTAAATTGAACTAAAACATGTGAATTGCATCAATGTAGATGGCTTGTAAGAATATAGTTGCTGAATTAAACCGTGACCTCAAATTGGATGGTGAAAACTATTCAATTTGGCAACAGAAGGTCAAATTCATTTTAACTGAGCAAGATACTCTTGATGTGCTCACTCAAGAGATCATGCCTCCTGCTGAGGGATAGGATAGGACTGCCTATGAGGCATTCCTAAAGAAGAACTCTATGTGTAGAGTCACTCTCCTCTCCACTATGGTGGATGAGATTATGGTGGAATTCTCCATGCTTGAGGGGGCCAAGGCCATATGGGACTCAGTCAAGGCCAAGTATGGAGATGTTTCTGTAGAGAAACAACGCTCAATGATTCTCAGGTTTGAGAATTATGTGAAGCGTGCTGATCACTCTATGAGTGCTCACTTGCGTGAGATGTCACGCATGATCCACCAACTCAAGACAGCAGGGCATGTGCTCACTGATGAGCAACAAGTGCAAGCAATAATCCGTTCCTTGCCCGATGAGGAATGGCAGTTGATGAAGGTCAACTTACGCCATAACCCTCAAATAATGTCATTTGATGACATTGCTCGTCACCTCCTCCTTGAGGCTGAGGTGATGGCCCTCAAGGACCATTCTAGGGCATATGTTGCCTCATCTTCTATCCAGAAGGGATGGAAGAAGAATGGTGGCAAAGGAGGGCCAGGGAAGGGCAAGGGAAAAGGTCCTGCTTCCAAGAAAAAGTTCAAGAAGAAGCGGGACATAAGCAAGCTGAAGTGCTTCAACTGTGGGCATAAAGGACACTTTGCAAAAGATTGCAAGGGTCCACCCAAGGTACATACATACCCTTCTACTTCCATTGTACATGTTGTGTCATGTACATTACTAACTGAGTGCAATTCTTTGTGGATTGTAGACTCGGGAGCAACAGACCACATAGCCCGGGACAGGTCCTGGTTCGTGGCCTACAGGAAGCTCTCAAAAGGAGCTAAGCACGTTTCAGTGGGAAATGATGCCAGGCTGGAAGTAGAAGGCATAGGAACATGTAGAATTCCTATAGATATTGGATATTTGTATCTAATAGATGTATTGTATGTACCAAACATTTGTAGAAATTTGATTTCTATAAGTTGTATGTTGAAGTACAATTATTGCTTTAATTTCTTTAATAATAATGTGTCTATTATTAAAGATAATCAGATAGTATGCACTTGCTCAGTTAATAATGGGCTTTATGAGTTGAAGCCAACTGACCATTCTGTTGCAAGTCCTAGTTGCTATGTGACAGAGGTCACAAATGAAATGAGATGGCATGAGAGGTTGGGTCATATTGGTCAAGATAGAATGGACAAGCTAGCCAAGAGTGGCTTGCTAGGTTCCTTGACCAAGGTTGTCCTTCCAAGTTGCCAATCATGCCTAGAGGGCAAAGCCACAAGAAAGCCTTTTGGCAAAGCAACTAGGAGAAGTGAGGCACTAAGTTTAGTTCACTCTGACCTGTGTGGGCCAATGAGGGTTGAATCCAGAAATGGATTCAAGTACTTCATCACATTCACAGATGATTATACTCGATTCACCCACATCTACTTACTGAGAAACAAGGCAGAGGCCTTGGCATGCTTTGAGAAGTATGTGCACTTGGTTGAGAACCAAGTAGGTAAGAAGGTTAAGTCCTTGAGGACAGATAGGGGTGGAGAGTATACATCAAATGCATTCAAGGCATTTTGTGACTTGAAGGGTATTGAGAGGGAGTTCACTCTTCCTTGGACACCCCAACAGAATGGAGTGTCTGAGAGGAAGAATAGAACTCTTATGGACATGGTACGTTCCATGATGGCAAAGGCCAATTTAGACATCACTTATTGGAGTGATGCACTGCTGTGTGCAGTTCATGTCCTTAATAGAGTACCCACCAAGAATGTGAACTCTTCTCCATATGAGTTATGGAAGAAGAAAACTCCTAACCTAAGCTATTTACGCCCTTGGGGTTGTTTAGCTTATGTTCACATAACGGACCACCCTTTGGGAAAGTTGGGTCCAAGAGGGAGGAGGTGTGCCTTCCTTGGTTATGCTGAACAATCTAGGGGTTATGTGTTCTTGGATATAAGTCACAAAACTGGGAACATCTTTGATGCAAGGAATGCTAACTTTGTGGAGGATGAGTTCCCCAAAGTTGGTGAGCGTGGTGACTTAACCTCATTAAGCCAGATCCTAGATGAGGATCAACCAAGTGTCATAAGGACACCTGGGACACATGCACCTACTCTAGAGGGAGTACCTCAACCACATGGAGCAATGGCTCCAGAAATGCCTGTTGTTGTGGACCAACATGAGCAAGACCTCCAAGAGGAAGGTTTTGTTCAAGAGGGAGTTGAGGATACTCAAGAGCAAAATGTTGAGCCTCAAGAGATGGAGCATGAGTTGCCTCCATCTCAGCCTACATTGAGAAGATCAATGAGGAAATTTGGACCACCTAAAGAATGGTGGATCTTGGATAGTGAGGCAAATTTGGTTGCATCTGAGATAGATGAGCCAAGTAACATTAAGGAGGCTCTTGAGGGTGCACAGAGGGAAGAGTGGCTAAATGCAATGAAGGATGAGTTGCATTCAATGCATCTCAATGGGGTTTGGGAGCTAAGTGATCTTCCTCCAGGCCGTAAGGCAATTGGGAACAAGTGGGTTCTCAAGATCAAGGTGAACTCTGATGGAAGTATCGAAAGATACAAGGCCCGTTTGGTGGCCAAGGGTTTTACACAGAAGGAGGGTGTTGATTTCAAAGACACCTTCTCTCCTGTTGTGAAATTCACTTCCATCAGGATATTACTTGCCATCGTGGCAAATCTAGACCTAGAGTTACATCAGATGGATGTAAAGACCGCCTTTCTCAATGGTGATTTGAGTGAGGAGATATATATGAGACAACCTGAGGGGTTTGTCCAAAAGGGTCAAGAGGACAAGGTATGTAGACTAAAGAAGTCTATCTATGGTCTTAAGCAAGCTTCAAGACAGTGGTACTTGAAGTTTCACCATGCAATCACAAGCTATGGCTTTGTGATGATGCATGAAGACCATTGTGTATACTTGTACTCTTCTGGGTCTAGTTTTGCAGTATTGACTCTATATGTAGATGATATACTGATTGCAAGTAATGGGCTTGCATTGTTAAGTACCATCAAGGGATGGTTGTCTTCCACCTTTGACATGAAGGACATGGGAGAGGCTGCCTTTATTCTAGGGGTTAAGATCCTGAGGGATAGAAAGGCAAGGCTATTGGCCCTTTCTCAAGAGCCTTATATTGATAAGATTCTTGCAAGGTTCAACTTAACAAATGCAAAGCCCATGAGTACACCTCTTGCATATGGTTGCAAGATTGGAGAGGACTTATGTCCTAAGACTCCAAAGGAGAAGGAAGAGATGGCTCAGATTCCCTACCTAAGTGCCATTGGTAGCTTGATGTACGCCATGTTATGTACAAGGCCAGACATCAGCCAAGCGGTTGGTCTTCTAGCACGATATTCTTCCAACCCTGGTCTGGAGCATTGGAAGAGTGTCAAGAGGATCCTAAGGTACCTCAAGGGTACTAAGGATTATTGGCTTTGTTACCAAGGTAAAGACCTTGGTTTACGTGGCTATTCTGATGCTGATTGGGGAGGAGATAGAGACTCCAGCAAGTCTACATCTGGTTATCTTTTCATGCTAAATGGTGGGGCTACTACTTGGTGTAGTAAGAAGCAAACTTGTACAGCATTGTCCACAATGGAGGCTGAATTTGTTTCATGTGCCTCAGCTGTACAAGAAGCCCTTTGGCTAGGTTATTTCCTTAAGAATTTGGAGTCCAGGGTTTCTATTGAGAAACCTATTACTATCTACAGTGATAGTATGGCAGCCATGGCTTATACCAAGGACCCCAAATACCATGGAAAAACCAAGCACATTAGCATGAAATATAACTTTGTGCGGGATGCAATTGAAGAGGGTGAAGTTAGGATTGAGTACATTTCTACAGACCTGATGGTGGCAGATCCTCTCACTAAGCCATTGCCACCACTTGTATTTGCTCGACATGTTAGAGCAATGGGTCTTAGAAGAATGTAAATGTTGGATGTACTTCACCTCTTTGGTGTCACACATGTTATGTATTTCTTTGAAATAATACAGATTATTTTATGAAATACTCAGTTCAATTTTATGAATCACAACGAACAAATGAACATGTCAAACATAGGCAGAGGATGACTTTCTCACACAAGTCATTCGCCCTTGATCTTTGTGTAAGATTAAGGATGAGACTGGCTAAAGACTTAAATGAAACTTAAGTGAATGATACATTTAAGTGGGAGTCATGCTCCAACACATGACACTTTAGCTTTTATGGTCGCCTTGATTATGAGTAATCAAGATTCAATGCTTTGGTGCATTCAGTTTGTATGACCATTCATACATCCTAGCCTATGTTAGATGTAAGCTAAGGCTTACATGGAGAAATTTCATGGTTATTGACATGTCCTCCTTTTATATGTTAAGAGGAGTACACTTCATGGTGTTTTAAGAGGGAGAAATGACACACTCCTCAATTGGAATGGAGATCACTCCAAGTGGGAGTGACATGAGTAAAACACCTTAGAAGTGTATTATGGAACTTTAATGGATGTGTTTCCAAGTGTTCCATGACCATGAAATACGACCAGAGAAGAATTTAAGCAAGTTGTCTCTATTCTTGCTTAGTGTGAGATTCTTCGAATCAGACTCTTAGTGACTATGGCTTGCTATTAGGAAGTTGAGTTAATTATGATTACTTTGATTGGTTGTCGAAGGTCTTAGAGAAATGAGACTGGAGTATCCTCCTTTTGGGTAATCATGTTAACTCATTGACCTAAGTAGTTGAAGCTAAAAGGAAAGACATTAAGATGATACACGTTCACTAAATTCAATCTTGGGCCCACATATTACTGTGAGTAGTATGCTAGATTGAATGACAAGTGATTGAAATGAGTACTCAATGCTTAATACAATCATGGATTTCAAGGAGTTGAAATTCTAAGAAAGAGACTGATTGTGATTAAGAAGTGTATCATATGTCTGGGGTCTGAAAGGCATAACTTGATGTGTTCAAGCAAGCTTGATGTGTTTAAGCAACACACTTGAATTTGATGTGTTCAAAGGAAAGTTTGAAGAAGTTCAAACTATGAGGAGAGGACAATCTTCTATTGAGAGTCTAACAACCTCAATGGAAGAGACTTAGTGTGTGTGCCTGAGGTCGCACCCACAACTCTATATATGTAGAAGTGTCTGGATTATTTCGGCTATAAGGATTAAGGAGTTTTGTTTTGAGTGGGAGCTGGAAGTTTAAAAGCATCTTAGTGCGAGTGGGAGTTTGTTGGAATTCTTGGCGCACCAAGATCCTTTTAAGATAGGATTTGAGCTCATTGAGCTAACTCTAGCTTGAATAGCTATCTAAGGCAGCTAGAAGTAGCTCCCTTTAGCTCAAGTCAGCTCACTTCAGCTATAAGTAGCTCAGTAGCTTAGACTTCAGCTCAAGTCAGCTCAAGTCAGCTCAAGCTCAAGTTTCAGCTCAAGTAGCTCAGCTCAAGTCAGCTCAAGTCAGCTCAAGTCAGCTCACTTCAGCTATAAGTAGCTCAAGTCAGCTGGACTTCAGCTCAAGTCTCAAAGTAGCTGGCTTCAGCTAGCTCAAGTCAGCTCACTTCAGCTATAAGTAGCTCAAAGTAGCTGGACTTCAGCTCAAGTTAGCTCAAAGTCAGCTCAAGTTAGCTCACTTCAGCTCACTTCAGCTTTTGGTAGCTGAATGTAGCTGGACTTCAGTTCACTTCAGCTGAGAGCAGCTAACTCCAGCTCAAGGTCAGCTCTAAGAGCTGGACCTCAGTTCATGGTGCTTGGTTGGAGCTCAAAGGAGCTCAATGGTGCATAAGTAGTATAGTGAGCTAGCTTTGTGCCAGCTCACCTTGCTTTTAGCTCAAAACCACCAAGAGACACATCTTTTGTGTAAAGGTATGTCTCTTCATCAAAAGAGATGACTATTGGCTAAAAGAACATGTCCTTTCATCCAAAGGAAGTGTTCCTTGAGTGAATAGACATGTATATTCGGCCATGGGTGTGGTTTATTGCACCAAGAATGATGTCCTTTGACATAAAGAGACATGTATATTCGGCCATGGGGTGGTTGGGGTGGTTATTGCACCAAGAATGATGTCCTTTGACATCAAGAGACATGTATATTCGGCCATGGGGTGGTTGGGGTGGTTATTGCACCAAGAATGATGTCCTTTGACATCAAGAGACATGTATATTCGGCCATGAGGTGGTTGGGGTGGTTATTGCACCAAGAATGATTCCTTTGACAAAGAGACACATATTCATGGGTTCGGCACCAAGAGATGTCTCTTGACCAAAGGGACATGTCTCTTAGGCCAAAGGAAGTGTTCCTTGGCCAAAGAGACATGTATTTTCGCCACCATAGATGACCCTTGGCCAAAGGAAGTGTTCTTTGGCTTAAAGGACACCTTGCTTGGTGTAAAGGTGTGCCTTTTGGTCATCTATAAATAGCCTTTAGTGGCCGGCCATTTTAAGCACGAATTTGGCACTCCATTTGCTCCATTTTCTTGAGAGAAAAGTATTCTCCTTCTATTTCCTTTAGATAGCCGAAATATTAGACACTTTTTTAGAGCATTGTGGGTGGATTTACATTGAGATTGTTCATCTCAATTCAAGCCTCAAGGTGCTCCTCCAAGATCAAGTTCTTCCTCAAGTTTTCGCCAAAGATAACCAAGAAGAAAGGTGCACATTCTTTCTTGGTTTAGTAGCATGCTAGGTTTCATTCATTATTTACATGTATGTTCTTAGTAGCATGCTAGGATTTGTTTGACACAATATGTATGTAAAATTGACATGCTATATAACATGCTATATCAAATGCATAAAATATGTTAAACAAATTAGAATGATGCATGCTTATATTCATGTTGAACTCAAATGATCAAAATGCATGTGGCATGTACATGAGTAGATAACATAAAGATATGTTATCATGAGATCCTGAAATCTTGTTGTGAATGTTTCCATTTCATTCCAAAACAGTTGTTTAAATTTCCATTTTATTCCAAACTAGTTGAAAATGCTTCCATTCGTTCCACACTAGTTGTGAATGTTTCCATTTCATTCCAAACTAGTTATGAATGTTTCCACTTCATTCCAAACAAGTTGTGAATATTTCCATTTCATTCCAAACAAGTTGTGAGTATTTCCATTCATTCCAAACTAGTTGTGAATGTTCCCACTCTGATGCGAACCCCGATGGTATAAAGACCATGACACGCGCCCAAGATATTTTTCAAGATCCACAAGACATCAAAGAGACTTAATTTGAAGACCCCACCCCTAATCAACCTGTGACTAGAAACGAGAAGTATAAGAACACCAAGAACACAAGCACACTTTTGCACCAAGGTAGTCCACAAAGAACCAAAGAGATATTCTCTCCAAAGTAGCAATATTATTTCATGTCATGGCTATTCTTTTACAGCTAGAATAAGTGCCTGTTTATAAGCCTAAACTAGGGTAAAAGACTCAGCAAAATTCGCAGTCCAAGTCACCTAGGAAACCTAGTTACAAAGGACTCAAGAAAACCTAGTCAAACTAGGATTCCTGCACCCTTTTAACACATGTTTAACATGTGCAGCGAATTCCATTTATCCTAAGTGACCTGAATCACTTCCATGGCCCTAATAACATCCTAAATAATTTAAATAAACAATAAAATAAAATAAAATACTTTACAAAACAAGATTGGCCATAAAAACCCCAAAATGGTCTTCTTGGGTGGTTCTGGTTTGTGTCTTCAACTTCAAGATGAAATTAGAACTTGATGCAACCATTATTTCTCAAACTATAAAGAATGAAAGTTGTATATCTCTATCTTAGTTTTGAAATGACACCTAAATCACACAAAACGGACGTCTAAAGCCAAAGATATGCCCAAAATACTGCAACTTCTTCTGAACCAGTGATGACTCGCAAATCGTGACTTTGAAGCTATATTGGACCTTCTTAACGTGAAAACTGGGTTTTATGGTCTGCATATTATTTGTATCTCCAGATGTTAGCTTTCTAATGAATCAAGAATTACTCAATTCTGATTTGTTTAGATCAAGATATGATTTTTCTACCAGAACATCGCCAATCTGTCAACATCCGAGCTTGAAGTGCACTAGTGAGCTCCTTAGCCTTCTTCCTTGTCAATGGTCCACTAGTTTTCTTCAATGGATCCTTGCCATCCTTGGTTGTGCCTTCTTTGATCATATCAGCTCCCCCCTCCTTAGAAGGATTCGTCCTCGAATCAAAACCTACATTAGAAAAGGGAATTGAATCAATAACAATTAAACAATCAACACATAAGCACTTACCTTTCACATAAGCACCAATAGCGTGGAATGCTTGTGTATGGAGCTTTAATCTTGTGAAAAACTTGAAGCAATATCGAAATGCAATGATAATTTTGATACCTCCAAGGTCAAAGAAAAAATTAGAAGCAATTACCACAAAAAAATCTGAAAGTTTGCATAATTTTCATCTTAACTCTAGGCATCACTTTCATTGCCTTTGCCATCTCAAAAACATTATTCTCATAACAAGTAAAAGTCTAGGAATAATTTACTTTAGGGATGCTGTATGTACTCAAAACAAATGGACCTAAACTCACATAAGTGTTATGGTTATGAAAAGCACAAGTTATGCATGTCAAGACAATAGTTTGCATGGGCCATTCAAACAAACACGAATTGAACACAATGTGGCCTAAACTAATAACAAAACAAGGATGCACGAATTCCCAAAAAATCCTAAGCATTTTAAATGAAACAAGAACAAACTTATTTTTATATGTATATGCACAACAATGTATGAAATTTGTGAATGAAATGTAACACAAAACAAAGGACTCAACATACCTCCTTAAAAGGCTGAATTTAAAACCAGAATTTTCACTCAAAATAAAAATTTCAGGTTTGGACATAAAGCAAAAATATCAAGACTCAAAAGTTTGTGTAATGCATGTGTCATGGCAAAAAGATACTTGCTGGAAATTAAAGATCGACACACAAAAACGGGCTGAACATGAATGAAAATCAAAGAAGTATGTAATGCATGTGTAAAAACAAATTTATGCAAGAAAAATTCTAAAGAAGTAGATTTAACCTGAGGCAAAACAAAATAATGTGACATGGATGCAAAACAAAGAAATTCAAAAACAAAAGACTCCAAAACAGATTTTTCTTTCGAGAAACTCATGGAACTCAAAAGATGATTTGACAAAACCAAAGAATTAGAAGCTTTAAAATCATATTTTGCCAAAGTTTCATGCTTACTTCCTTCTCTTAATCTAGTTTCATGAAAACCATTTGTCAAAATAACATTGCAAGCAAACACACATTGTTTGAGATTTTCATGCAAAATCACATCAAATCTAGGTGTAAGGAAGAAATACATTACAGTGGTTGGACTTAGTCTCCAAGTATCTTCCTTTGGAACCACAAAATTTTCACCTTTGCACTCAATCACTTTGGGTGGAGTTGCAACAATTTCATCCCCTTGAACCATAGGATAATAAACAATGTTAGGCAAACTTTTGCATATGAAATCACTTGGACTTACCTCAAATTGTTCCTTTTCAACCTCCTTTGTTGGTTTGATGCATGGGACATGGCTTAGAATATTAAGAACACCAACTTCTTCAATGGGTAGCAACTCACTTGATTCTTGAAGTTCATCTTCACTTAATTCCTGAAAAGAAGACAACACAACACTAGAAAAATACTTTGTTATGTTAGTTGAAAGCATGGCTTCTCTGTAGGTCTTTCTCTTTTCACTCAGCTTGGGTTCATTGCACTCTTGTCTTCTCTCAACTTCCCACTGAATTTCTTCTCTCGGGAACTCTCCACTCTTCTTCCCCTCATGTTCACTCTTCTCACTTAAACTCTCGGTTGTTCTCTCGACTTTCCCCTCATCACTCATGCCCTCAACTTTCCCCTCTTTTTCTTTTCTCTCAACCTCACTTTGAAGTTTTCTTTGATCTTCCAAGACTTGTTGTGGTGAAAGTGGTGCAAGCATGACTGACTTTTCTTGTTGACGCTGAGACAAGTCTCCTTTTGTGGACTCCACTTTTGGCTTGGGTACTTCTCTCACATCCTTGGTCCATGCTCCTCTCCATGTGGAAATTCCTTCTTGACACATCTTGGATGCCTTTGCTCTCTTGATGCTCCTCTCAGCCACGGTGGCATACTGAAGCAAGTCCTCCATATTAAAATAAGGCACCATTTCCACTTCGTTGGCAATCTCAGGATTTAGACCATTAATGAATCTAGCAATGGTGGTCTCCTCATCCTCCATGATTTTGGCTCGGGTCAAGGTCATCTCCAAGTCTTTGTGGTAGTCCTCCACACTTCTTTGGCCTTGTACTAGCTTTTGAAGCTTGAGGCGTTGATCTTTAGTGTAGTAGCTAGGAACAAATCTCTTCCTCATCAAGGCTTTAAGGGCTCTCCATGTGTGTATGGGCTCCTCCTCATTCCTTCTCCTAGAAATAACATCCTGATTCCACCATACAAGAGCATAATTAGTGAACTTTATGGTAGCCAATTTAACCTTCTTTTCCTCAGAGTAATGATGGCAATCAAACACCATCTCAATCTTTTGCTCCCACTCCCAATATGCATCGGGATCACTCCTCCCTTGGAAAGATGGAATGGTAAGTTTGATGGAGTTGAGATTGTTGTCCTCCCTTGGCTCACACCTCCTTGGAAACCCATGGTCATGCCAAACTCTTTCTTCCTCCTCGGGTTCTTCTCTCCTTGGACCTCTCCTTGGTTGTAAGATAGGATTTGGCCTCCTTGGCAATCTCAAGTCAATGTCCTCAATCCTCCCCACAAGTCTATTGAGAGTTTCTTGAAGCTCTCTCATGGTTGGCTCCTCATTGTGTCTCACTTCCATCCTCCTATCCTCCTGGCCCTCCATACTCCTGAAAACAAAGATCCTCACAAACACTCATCTCACGTGTTTGACTCAAAAGATGTTAAGGCCCTTCTAGTGGGAAGTGCAGTCGAGGAAGGTAAAGTGTTTTAAATTAAGGTTCTAAGCTCAATTCAAGTTTACATAGCAAGAATAGAGAAGTTTAGCAAAGTTCACTAAGTTCTGAGAAGAATAAAGCACTGAATGAAGTTCAGGGGTAAAATGGTAATTTTGCATCCTGAATAGTCGGGACAAGTCTCGAGTGTTTTAAAATGAATTTTTAGAACTTAACTTTCAACCTTAACTCAAACTTGAAAAATAGACAAGAATTTAATCAAGAATTACAAGTTACAAAGATGGGGGACTTAATTGTAACAAGCTTAATACTTTGATGGTTTTTGGGTTAAGTGAGGGTTTAAGAAGGGGAAAGGAGGCTATGGCTGCCATAATCCCGTTTCCAACCTTCTCACCCCCATTAGCTCTCAAATTAAGCTTGGAATCAAGAGTTTTTGGTGCCAAGAGAAGTAATTCAAAGTATATAAGCCTGGAGAAGGCAATTTCAAGCTTTAAACCATGTTTTTTAGGCTTGCAAGGGTGTTTTTCTCCATCCCCTCTTTTTGAACGAGGTAAGCAAAGTGTTCTTGATTGAATTCATGTTTATTGGTTAATTTGAAGCTTGGGTTTTGGTTGGATAGCATAATTTTTATGTTTGGTGCTTTGTTTTTGGATCGGAACTTGTGTAGAACTTTGGGAGCTTCGTTGAATGAAAAGGAGGTTGATTCTTGCTTGTTACTTGGAGTTGAGGTAAGGGAGTTATGTTTTTTAAGTTCATGGAATGCCATTAGCTTGAGTTTGCTTGAAGAATTTGAGTGGTTTTAGCTATGGCATTAAGTAAACGTTTTGGTTGAATTATGGTGGACTAGAGGAATTGGGAGGATTGGATTGATGTTACAAGACATCATAGCTTAGCTTTTGATAGTTGGTTATGTTCTATGCAACATGTACTTTGTGTGTATGAAATTTGGAGGCATTCCATGCATGTTTGGTATGTGTAGGAATCGTCCAAAGTTCATAGCAGCAAAATGCGCCAATTTCTGCAATTTTCTAGATTGGCAACGCGTCGCCAATTTCAGGTCAAGGCTGGCGATACGTCGCCAATCCAGCCAAAATTCACAGATTGTCACCAACTGTGGTGACGCGTCGCCACAGGCAAAAATGTGAAATTTTTGACATTTTGCTACATTGATCCAAGTGAGACCGAGGAAGGTTCTTAGCATGCCTAGGGGTCTATGGATTCCGAGGGTACTCTGAGACTTCCAAAAGTCCCACAAAAAATATAAGTTTCCTTGAGTTTTGTGAGGTAAGTTGGTTGCTTATGCAACAAGTAAGGAAACTATGTTGCATTTGGACATAATTAGCTACCACTAGCTTAGGTGAGAGGTTTAGAACCCTGTCGGCCTAGCCGTGTCATAGCCATAAGGCCACAAGGTGAAACCTTGTTCATCTAGTCTACAACAATGAGGCCCTGCGGCCTAGTCTACAAAGTCCCACCATAATTCCCCTGCATAACAACTATGGGAAGGCTACATGATCATTTGCAGTAAGCTTCGGCTTGCTAGGCAGTAAGCTTCAGCTTGCTATGAGCGGATTAAAACTCGCTAGGCGCGAAGTAATACTCCGTGAGGAGGACTACTTGAGGAAAGGTCTTTGGCCTAGTTATATATGCATATATAATAGCACCCTTGTGCTGTGTGAGCTCGCAGCAAGAGTCCTAGGGTTTTCTTGCACGTACATTGAATATCCCTTGCTGAGAATTGTTGAATTCTCACTTCCTGGTTTTGTTATGTAGAGCCTGAAGTTGCTAGACTGGGTAATCATTAAGGATTATCTCAGTAGTACTCTTTTTTGTGTACAGGTATGACAGTTGAAAATCCTTGTGATTCTATTCTACATAAGTACTCAGTTGGTTTGTTGGTCAAGTAGTAGTACTAACTAGTAGTCTTCCTTTGGCTGCAGAGCTTAGTAGCACTTGGACAAGGGCTTTTGAGACTTGCCATTGGGACGTGTTTCCAAGGTGAGAGTTAGGCTAAAGAGATCTCAGTAAATGCTTGTATTTATACAGTATTTAAGTTGCCTCCATAGTCTATGTTATGAGGAGTCCTCGACTCTAGGATTGCTTTTGGGTGAGGGCATTAGTCTACTTTATGTATGAATGTTCTCACAAGTTGTTATGTGTAGTAAACTTACACAAATGTTGATTTCATATGCTTTGGCTATTTGTATTTATTTTCCGTAGAAATTACTTGGCCAAGTTAATGCTTTAATGTTTTATGGTTTTAATAAACCAAGTCAAAGCATAAGAGCATGCATATTGCATATTCTAGGTTAATCAACTAGTATCATGGGATTTAATCCGCACACATACACAACTAGCCAATTGCAATCCACCGTGAGACCAACTCTCATAGGGCTTCCTGGGCAGGGGCACGGGCGGTCGTGTCAGTGTTTTTGGTATCAGAGCTTAGGACTCATTTCATAGATATTGGAGGCTAAGACTGAGATCTAGTTTGGAAAGTCCAAGTGCTAGGAAGTTAGTACTGACCAACATCTGGGGAATGTTGTCTGGCTGTGGTTGCAGGTTGCTATGGTTGACACTAGGTCAGGAGCTTCAAGGGGAACTAGGGAACCTGGTGAAGGTTCTAGTGACCCAGTTAGTGGCAAGGCTGGATGAGATATCCAGGGTATTACAGGGGTTGACAGAAGACTATGGCCCAGGTGGCACAGGGTATGAACACCCATTGTGACTGAGATGTTCAGGGATTATGAGGACAGAGGTGTTGTCTAGGAGGAGAATGACCCACAATAGGATTAGGAAAGGCATACTGAGCAACAAGCAAGTGCCTAGAGCGCATGGACGTGGAAATCAGGTTCATGAGGAGGAAGAGGAACCAGAGGTGATGGAAGGCTCCAAAGGAGGGGAGATACTCCACATCAGATGAGATTGTTGGAGAAGTTTAAGACTGTTGATCCACCGAGCTTTGATGGGACAGGTGATCCTGACAGAGCAGAGGATTGGTTGTCCAGGATGAACAGACTTTTCACTTGTGGTGGTTATGAATCAGATCAGAAGATGACTTTGGTGCCTTTTCTTTCTGAGAAGGGAAGGGCTAGTTTATGGTGGGATGATGTGATGGAGACTGAGGGAAAGTAATGGTACTTGCCCAGAGCACAAGAAAAATGGTGCTCAAGTGGTCAGACTTCGAGAAGAAGTTCAGACAGGAGTACATCAGTGAAGCTGCACAGGATTCAGAGGAGGATCCAGTTTGAAAATCTGACACAGGGAGAGATGTCAGTGTGAGAGTATGAGCAGCGCTATAATTCTCTTATCCGGTATGCTCCGTATATGATGGGCAATGATGAGCTGAAAGCTAAGAAGTTTCTTCAAAGGTTTGAAACCTGTACTCAGGAGGTATACGACGACAGTGGATATCAGGAGCTATCGCCTAGGTGGTTCAGAAGGCGTTGGCCTTAGACA
>SMDT01002657.1:0-21194 GCA_005392925.1 Aquilaria sinensis | reverse complement strand
CCTTGGCATGCTTTGAGAAGTATGTGCACTTGGTTGAGAACCAAGTAGGTAAGAAGGTTAAGTCCTTGAGGACAGATAGGGGTGGAGAGTATACATCAAATGCATTCAAGGCATTTTGTGACTTGAAGGGTATTGAGAGGGAGTTCACTCTTCCTTGGACACCCCAACAGAATGGAGTGTCTGAGAGGAAGAATAGAACTCTTATGGACATGGTACGTTCCATGATGGCAAAGGCCAACTTAGACATCACTTATTGGAGTGATGCACTGCTGTGTGCAGTTCATGTCCTTAATAGAGTACCCACCAAGAATGTGAACTCTTCTCCATATGAGTTATGGAAGAAGAAAACTCCTAATCTAAGCTATTTACGCCCTTGGGGTTGTTTAGCTTATGTTCACATAACGGACCACCCTTTGGGAAAGTTGGGTCCAAGAGGGAGGAGGTGTGCCTTCCTTGGTTATGCTGAACAATCTAGGGGTTATGTGTTCTTGGATATAAGTCACAAAACTGGGAACATCTTTGATGCAAGGAATGCTAACTTTGTGGAGGATGAGTTCCCCAAAGTTGGTGAGCGTGGTGACTTAACCTCATTAAGCCAGATCCTAGATGAGGATCAACCAAGTGTCATAAGGACACCTGGGACACATGCACCTACTCTAGAGGGAGTACCTCAACCACATGGAGCAATGGCTCCAGAAATGCCTGTTGTTGTGGACCAACATGAGCAAGACCTCCAAGAGGAAGGTTTTGTTCAAGAGGGAGTTGAGGATACTCAAGAGCAAAATGTTGAGCCTCAAGAGATGGAGCATGAGTTGCCTCCATCTCAGCCTACATTGAGAAGATCAATGAGGAAATTTGGACCACCTAAAGAATGGTGGATCTTGGATAGTGAGGCAAATTTGGTTGCATCTGAGATAGATGAGCCAAGTAACATTAAGGAGGCTCTTGAGGGTGCACAGAGGGAAGAGTGGCTAAATGCAATGAAGGATGAGTTGCATTCAATGCATCTCAATGGGGTTTGGGAGCTAAGTGATCTTCCTCCAGGCCGTAAGGCAATTGGGAACAAGTGGGTTCTCAAGATCAAGGTGAACTCTGATGGAAGTATCGAAAGATACAAGGCCCGTTTGGTGGCCAAGGGTTTTACACAGAAGGAGGGTGTTGATTTCAAAGACACCTTCTCTCCTGTTGTGAAATTCACTTCCATCAGGATATTACTTGCCATCGTGGCAAATCTAGACCTAGAGTTACATCAGATGGATGTAAAGACCGCCTTTCTCAATGGTGATTTGAGTGAGGAGATATATATGAGACAACCTGAGGGGTTTGTCCAAAAGGGTCAAGAGGACAAGGTATGTAGACTAAAGAAGTCTATCTATGGTCTTAAGCAAGCTTCAAGACAGTGGTACTTGAAGTTTCACCATGCAATCACAAGCTATGGCTTTGTGATGATGCATGAAGACCATTGTGTATACTTGTACTCTTCTGGGTCTAGTTTTGCAGTATTGACTCTATATGTAGATGATATACTGATTGCAAGTAATGGGCTTGCATTGTTAAGTACCATCAAGGGATGGTTGTCTTCCACCTTTGACATGAAGGACATGGGAGAGGCTGCCTTTATTCTAGGGGTTAAGATCCTGAGGGATAGAAAGGCAAGGCTATTGGCCCTTTCTCAAGAGCCTTATATTGATAAGATTCTTGCAAGGTTCAACTTAACAAATGCAAAGCCCATGAGTACACCTCTTGCATATGGTTGCAAGATTGGAGAGGACTTGTGTCCTAAGACTCCAAAGGAGAAGGAAGAGATGGCTCAGATCCCCTACCTAAGTGCCATTGGTAGCTTGATGTACGCCATGTTATGTACAAGGCCAGACATCAGCCAAGCGGTTGGACTTCTAGCAAGATATTCTTCCAACCCTGGTCTGGAGCATTGGAAGAGTGTCAAGAGGATCCTAAGGTACCTCAAGGGTACTAAGGATTATTGGCTTTGTTACCAAGGTAAAGACCTTGGTTTACGTGGCTATTCTGATGCTGATTGGGGAGGAGATAGAGACTCCAGCAAGTCTACATCTGGTTATCTTTTCATGCTAAATGGTGGGGCTACTACTTGGTGTAGTAAGAAGCAAACTTGTACAGCATTGTCCACAATGGAGGCTGAATTTGTTTCATGTGCCTCAGCTGTACAAGAAGCCCTTTGGCTAGGTTATTTCCTTAAGAATTTGGAGTCCAGGGTTTCTATTGAGAAACCTATTACTATCTACAGTGATAGTATGGCAGCCATGGCTTATACCAAGGACCCCAAATACCATGGAAAGAACCAAGCACATTAGCATGAAATATAACTTTGTGCGGGATGCAATTGAAGAGGGTGAAGTTAGGATTGAGTACATTTCTACAGACCTGATGGTGGCAGATCCTCTCACTAAGCCATTGCCACCACTTGTATTTGCTCGACATGTTAGAGCAATGGGTCTTAGAAGAATGTAAATGTTGGATGTACTTCACCTCTTTGGTGTCACACATGTTATGTATTTCTTTGAAATAATACAGATTATTTTATGAAATACTCAGTTCAATTTTATGAATCACAACGAACAAATGAACATGTCAAACATAGGCAGAGGATGACTTTCTCACACAAGTCATTCGCCCTTGATCTTTGTGTAAGATTAAGGATGAGACTGGCTAAAGACTTAAATGAAACTTAAGTGAATGATACATTTAAGTGGGAGTCATGCTCCAACACATGACACTTTAGCTTTTATGGTCGCCTTGATTATGAGTAATCAAGATTCAATGCTTTGGTGCATTCAGTTTGTATGACCATTCATACATCCTAGCCTATGTTAGATGTAAGCTAAGGCTTACATGGAGAAATTTCATGGTTATTGACATGTCCTCCTTTTATATGTTAAGAGGAGTACACTTCATGGTGTTTTAAGAGGGAGAAATGACACACTCCTCAATTGGAATGGAGATCACTCCAAGTGGGAGTGACATGAGTAAAACACCTTAGAAGTGTATTATGGAACTTTAATGGATGTGTTTCCAAGTGTTCCATGACCATGAAATACGACCAGAGAAGAATTTAAGCAAGTTGTCTCTATTCTTGCTTAGTGTGAGATTCTTCGAATCAGACTCTTAGTGACTATGGCTTGCTATTAGGAAGTTGAGTTAATTATGATTACTTTGATTGGTTGTCGAAGGTCTTAGAGAAATGAGACTGGAGTATCCTCCTTTTGGGTAATCATGTTAACTCATTGACCTAAGTAGTTGAAGCTAAAAGGAAAGACATTAAGATGATACACGTTCACTAAATTCAATCTTGGGCCCACATATTACTGTGAGTAGTATGCTAGATTGAATGACAAGTGATTGAAATGAGTACTCAATGCTTAATACAATCATGGATTTCAAGGAGTTGAAATTCTAAGAAAGAGACTGATTGTGATTAAGAAGTGTATCATATGTCTGGGGTCTGAAAGGCATAACTTGATGTGTTCAAGCAAGCTTGATGTGTTTAAGCAACACACTTGAATTTGATGTGTTCAAAGAAAGTTTGAAGAAGTTCAAACTATGAGGAGAGGACAATCTTCTATTGAGAGTCTAACAACCTCAATGGAAGAGACTTAGTGTGTGTGCCTGAGGTCGCACCCACAACTCTATATATGTAGAAGTGTCTGGATTATTTCGGCTATAAGGATTAAGGAGTTTGTTTTGAGTGGGAGCTGGAAGTTTAAAAGCATCTTAGTGCGAGTGGGAGTTTGTTGGAATTCTTGGCGCACCAAGATCCTTTTAAGATAGGATTTGAGCTCATTGAGCTAACTCTAGCTTGAACAGCTATCTAAGGCAGCTAGAAGTAGCTCCCTTTAGCTCAAGTCAGCTCACTTCACTTCTATAAGTAGCTCAAAGTAGCTGGACTTCAGCTCAAGTTAGCTCAATCAAGTCAGCTCAAGTCAGTTCAAGTCAGCTCACTTCAGCTTCTGGTAGCTGAATGTAGCTGGACTTCAGCTCAAGTCAGCTCACTTCAGCTATAAGTAGCTCAAAGTAGCTGGACTTCAGCTCAAGAATCAAGGACTTCAGCTCAAGTTAGCTCAAGTCAGCTCAAGTCAGCTCACTTCAGCTTCTGGTAGCTGAGTGTAGCTGGACTTCAGTTCACTTCAGCTGAGAGCAGCTAACTCCAGCTCTAGGTCAGCTCTAGGAGCTGGACCTCAGTTCATGGTGCTTGGTTGGAGCTCAAAGGAGCTCAATGGTGCATAAGTAGTATAGTGAGCTAGCTTTGTGCCAGCTCACCTTGCTTTTAGCTCAAAACCACCAAGAGACACATCTTTTGTGTAAAGGTATGTCTCTTCATCAAAAGAGATGACTATTGGCTAAAAGAACATGTCCTTTCATCCAAAGGAAGTGTTCCTTGAGTGAATAGACATGTATATTCGGCCATGGGGTGGTTGGGGGTGGTTATTGCACCAAGAATGATGTCCTTTGACATCAAGAGACATGTATATTCGGCCATGAGGTGGTTGGGGTGGTTATTGCACCAAGAATGATGTCCTTTGACATCAAGAGACATGTATATTCGGCCATGGGTTGGTTATAGCACCAAGAGATGTCTCTTGACCAAAGGGACATGTCTCTTAGGCCAAAAGGAAGTGTTCCTTGGCCAAAGAGATATGTATTTTCGCCACCATAGATGACCCTTGGCCAAAGGAAGTGTTCTTTGGCTTAAAAGACACCTTTTCTTGGTGTAAAGGTGTGCCTTTTGGTCATCTATAAATAGCCTTTAGTGGCTGGCCATTTTAAGCACGAATTTGGCACTCCATTTGCTCCAATTTTCTTGAGAGAAAATTCTCATCCTCCCTTTCTTTTAGTGGCCGAAATATTAGACACTTTTTTAGAGCATTGTGGGTGGATTTACATAGAGATTGTTCATCTCTATTCAAGCTTCAAGGTGCTCCTCTAAGATCAAGTTCTCCCTCAAGTTTTCACCAAAGATAACCAAGAAGAAAGGTGCACATTCTTTCTTGGTTTAGTAGCATGCTAGGTTTCATTTATTTACATGAATGTTCTTAGTAGCATGCTAGGATTTATTTGACACAACATGTATGTAAAATTGATATGTTATATAGCATGTTATATCAAATGCATGAATAATATGTTAAAGAATTAGAATTATGCATACCTATATCCATGTTGAACTCAAATGAACAAATATGCATGTGGCATATACATGAGTAGATAACATAAAGAGTATGTTATCATGAGATCCTGAAATCTTCAAAATTCCAGTTGTGAGTTGTGAATTTTCCATTTCATTCCAAACTAGTTGTGAATGTTTCCATTTCATTCCAAACAAGTTGTGAATGTTTCCATTTCATTCCAAACTAGTTTGTAATGTTTCCATTTCATTCCAAACAAGTTGTGAATGTTTCCATTTCATTCCAAACTAGTTGTGAATGTTTCCATTTCATTCCAAACTAGTTGTGAATGTTTCCATTTCATTCCAAACTAGTTGTGAATGTTTCCATTTCATTCCAAACTAGTTGTGAATGTTTCCATTTCATTCCAAACAAGTTGTGAATGTTTCCATTTCATTCCAAACTAGTTGTGAATGTTTCCATTTCATTCCAAACAAGTTGTGAATGTTTCCATTTCATTCCAAACTAAGTTGTGAATGTTTCCATTTCATTCCAAACTAGTTGTGAATGTTTCCATTTCATTCCAAACTAGTTGTGAATGTTTCCATTTCATTCAAAACTAGTTGTGAATGTTTCCATTTCATTCCAAACTAGTTGTGAATTTTCCATTTCATTCCAAACTAGTTGTGAATGTTTCCATTTCATTCCAAACTAGTTGTGAATGTTTCCATTTCATTCCAAACTAGTTGTGAATGTTTCCATTTCATTCCAAACTAGTTGTGAATGTTTCCATTTCATTCCAAACAAGTTGTGAATGTTTCCATTTCATTCCAAACTAGTTGTGAATGTTTCCATTTCATTCCAAACTAGTTGTGAATGTTTCCATTTCATTCCAAACTAGTTGTGAATGTTTCCATTTCATTCCAAACTAGTTGTGAATGTTTCCATTTCATTCCAAACTAGTTGTGAATGTTTCCATTTCATTCCAAACTAAGTTGTGAATGTTTCCATTTCATTCCAAACTAGTTGTGAATGTTTCCATTTCATTCCAAACTAGTTGTGAATGTTTCCATTTCATTCCAAACAAACATTCACAACTATGAATGTTTCCATTTCATTCCAAACTAGTTGTGAATGTTTCCATTTCATTCCAAACTAGTTGTGAATGTTTCCATTTCATTCCAAACTAGTTGTGAATGTTTCCATTTCATTCCAAACTAGTTGTGAATGTTTCCATTTCATTCCAAACTAGTTGTGAATGTTTCCATTTCATTCCAAACTTGTTGTGAATGTTTCCATTTCATTCCAAACTAGTTGTGAATGTTTCCATTTCATTCCAAACTAGTTGTGAATGTTTCCATTTCATTCCAAACTAGTTGTGAATGTTTCCATTTCATTCCAAACTAGTTGTGAATGTTTCCATTTCATTCCAAACTAGTTGTGAATGTTTCCATTTCATTCCAAACAAGTTGTGAATGTTTCCATTTCATTCCAAACTAGTTGTGAATGTTTCCATTTCATTCCAAACTAAGTTGTGAATGTTTCCATTTCATTCCAAACAAGTTGTGAATGTTTCCATTTCATTCCAAACTAGTTGTGAATGTTTCCATTTCATTCCAAACTAGTTGTGAATGTTTCCATTTCATTCCAAACTAGTTGTGAATGTTTCCATTTCATTCCAAACTAGTTGTGAATGTTTCCATTTCATTCCAAACTAGTTGTGAATGTTTCCATTTCATTCCAAACAAGTTGTGAATGTTTCCATTTCATTCCAAACTAGTTGTGAATGTTTCCATTTCATTCCAAACTAGTTGTGAATGTTTCCATTTCATTCCAAACTAGTTGTGAATGTTTCCATTTCATTCCAAACAAGTTGTGAATGTTTCCATTTCATTCCAAACTAGTTGTGAATGTTTCCATTTCATTCCAAACTAGTTGTGAATGTTTCCATTTCATTCCAAACTAGTTGTGAATGTTTCCATTTCATTCCAAACTAGTTGTGAATGTTTCCATTTCATTCCAAACTAGTTGTGAATGTTTCCATTTCATTCCAAAACTAGTTGTGAATGTTTCCATTTCATTCCAAACTTGTTGTGAATGTTTCCATTTCATTCCAAACTAGTTGTGAATGTTTCCATTTCATTCCAAAACTAGTTGTGAATGTTTCCATTTCATTCCAAACTAGTTGTGAATGTTTCCATTTCATTCCAAACTAGTTGTGAATGTTTCCATTTCATTCCAAACTAGTTGTGAATGTTTCCATTTCATTCCAAACTAGTTGTGAATGTTTCCATTTCATTCCAAACTAGTTGTGAATGTTTCCATTTCATTCCAAACAAGTTGTGAATGTTTCCATTTCATTCCAAACTTGTTGTGAATGTTTCCATTTCATTCCAAACTTGTTGTGAATGTTTCCATTTCATTCCAAACTAGTTGTGAATGTTTCCATTTCATTCCAAACTAGTTGTGAATGTTTCCATTTCATTCCAAACTAGTTGTGAATGTTTCCATTTCATTCCAAACAAGTTGTGAATGTTTCCATTTCATTCCAAACTAGTCATTCCAAACAAGTTGTGAATGTTTCCATTTCATTCCAAACAAGTTGTGAATGTTTCCATTTCATTCCAAACTATTTGTGAATGTTTCCATTTCATTCCAAACTAGTTGTGAATGTTTCCATTTCATTCCAAACTGTTTCCATTTCATTCCAAACATTTGTTGTGAATGTTTCCATTTCATTCCAAACTAGTTGTGAATGTTTCCATTTCATTCCAAAACTTGTTGTGAATGTTTCCATTTCATTCCAAACTTGTTGTGAATGTTTCCATTTCATTCCAAACTAGTTGTGAATGTTTCCATTTCATTCCAAACTAGTTGTGAATGTTTCCATTTCATTCCAAACTAAGTTGTGAATGTTTCCATTTCATTCCAAACTAGTTGTGAATGTTTCCATTTCATTCAAAACTAGTTGTGAATGTTTTCATTTCATTCAAAACTAGTTGTGAATGTTTCCATTTCATTCCAAACAAGTTGTGAATGTTTCCATTTCATTCCAAACTAGTTGTGAATGTTTCCATTTCATTCCAAACTAGTTGTGAATGTTTCCATTTCATTCCAAACTAGTTGTGAATGTTTCCATTTCATTCCAAACTTGTTGTGAATGTTTCCATTTCATTCCAAACTAGTTGTGAAAGTTTTCAGGATCTTATGATAACATACTTTGTGAATGTTTCTATTTCATATGCCACATGCATATTTGTTTCATTTGAATTCAACATGGATATGAATGTTTGCATTTCATGTTATATAACATATCAAGATCACATACATGTTGTGTTAAATAAATCCTAGCATGCTACTAAGAACATTCATAAGAAATGAAACCTAACATGCTACTAAACCAAGAAAAGATGTGCACCTTTCTTCTTGGTTATCTTTGGCAAAAACTTGAGGGAGAACTTGATCTTAGAGGAGCACCTTGAAGCTTGAAATAGAGATGAACAATCTCTATGTAAATCCACCCACAATGCTCTCAAAAAGTGTTTAATATTTCGGCCTCTAAAGGAAATAGGAGGAGAATAATTTTCTCTCAAGAAAATGGAGCAAATGGAGTGCCAAATTCGTGCTTAAAATGGCTGGCCTCTAAAGGCTATTTATAGATGACCAAAAGGCACACCTTTACACCAAGAAAGGTGTCTTTTAAGCCAAAGAACACTTCCTTTGGCTAAGGGTCATGTATGGTGGCGAAAATACATGTCTTTTAGCCAAGGAACACTTCCTTTGGCCTATAACCACCCCATAACTACCTTATGGCGAAAATACATGTCTTTTAGCCAAGGAACACTTCCTTTGGCCTATAACCACCCCATAACTACCTTATGGGCGAATATACATGTCTCTTGATGTCAAAAGACATCATTCTTGGTGCAATAACCACCCCAACCACCTCATGGGCGAATATACATGTCTATTCACTCAAGGAACACTTCCTTTGGATGAAAGGACATGTTCTTTTAGCCAATAGTCATCTCTTTTGATGAAGAGACATACCTTTACACAAAAGATGTGTCTCTTGGTGGTTTTGAGCTAAAAGCAAGGTGAGCTGGCACAAAGCTAGCTCACTATGCTACTTATGCACCATTGAGCTCCTTTGAGCTCCAATCAAGCTCCATGAACTGTTTCCAGTTCCCTGAACTGACCTTGAGCTGGAGTTAGCTACTCTCAGCTGAAGTGAACTGAAGCCCAGCTACATTCAGCTACCAAAAGCTGAAGTGAGCTGACTTGAGCTGACTTGAGCTAACTTGAGCTGAAGTCCTTCTACTTTGAGCTAAACATAGCTGAAATGAGCTGACTTGAGCTGAAGTTGAGAATTGAGCATTCAGCTACCAGAAGCTGAAGTGAGCTGACTTGAGCTGACTTGAGCTGACTTGAGAATGTTTGAGCTGAAGTCCAGCTACTTTGAGCTACTTATAGCTGAAGTGAGCTGAGTTGAGCTAAAGGGAGCTACTTTTAGCTGCCTTAGATAGCTGTTCAAGCTAGAGTTAGCTCAGTGAGCTCAAATCCTATCTTAAAAGGATCTTGGTGCGCCAAGAATTCCAACAAACTCCCACTCGCACTAAGATGCTTTTAATTTTCCAGCTCCCACTCAAAACAAACTCCTTAATCCTAATAGCCGAAATTCCAATCCAAACACTTTGTGACATATATCCAGTTGTTGCAAACGACCTCAGGCACACACACTATGATGCGAACCCCGATGGTATAAAGACCATGAAACGCGCCCAAGATGTTTTTCAAGCTCCACAAGACATCAAAGAGACTAGATTTGAAGACCCCCACCCCTAATCAACCTGTGACTAGAAACGAGAAGTATAAGAACACCAAGAACACAAGCACACTTGTGCACCAAGGTAGTCCACAAAGAACCAAAGAGAAATTCTCTCCAAAGTAGCAATATTATTTCATGTCAAGGCTGTTTTTTTACAACCAGAATATGTGCCTTTTTATAGGCCTAAACTAGGGTAAAAATTTCAGCAAAATTCGCAGCCCAAGTCACCTAGGAAACCTAGTTACAAAGGACTCAAGAAAACCTAGTCAAACTAGGATTCCTACACCCTTTTAACACATGTTTAAGGTGTGCAGCGAATTCTATTTATCCTAAGTGACCTGTTTCACTTCCATGGCCTAAATAACATCCTAAATAATGTATATAAATAGGAAAACAAAATAAAATACGTTACAACACAAGATTGGCCATAAAAACCCCAAAATAGTCTTCTCAGGTGGTTCTTGCTTGTGTCTTCAACTTCAAGCTGAAATTAGTTGTGATGCAGCCATGATTTCTCAAAATGAGTTGCATGAAAGTTGTATTTCTATTTCTTAGCTTTGAAATGACACCTGAACCACACAAAACGGACATCTAAAGCCAAAGATATGCCCAAAATACTGCAACTGCTTCTGAACCAGCGATAACTCATAAATCGCGACTTTGAAGCTAAATTGGACCTCCTTATCGTGAAAAATGGGTTTCATGTTCTGCATATAATTTTTAGCTCCAGATGTTAGCTTTCCAATGAATCAAGAATCACTCAATTCTGATCGTTTTATCTGAAGATATGATTTTTCCACCAGAACATCGCCAATCTGTCAACATCCGAGCTTGAAGTGCACTAGTGAGCTCCTTAGCCTTCTTCCTTGTCAATGGTCCACTAGTTATCTTCAATGGATCATTGCCATCCTTAGTTGTGCCTTCTTTGATCATATCAGCTCCCCCCTCCTTAGAAGGATTCGTCCTCGAATCAAAACCTACATTAGAAAAGGGAATTGAATCAATAACAATGAAATTATCAACACATAAGCACTTACCTTTCACATAAGCACCAATAGCATGGAATGCTTGTGTATGGAGCTTTAATCTTGTGAAAAACCTGAACCAATATCCAAATGCAATGATAATTTTGATACCTCCAGGGTCAAAAACAAAATTAGAAGCAATTACCACAAAAAATCTGAAAGTTAGCACAATTTTCATCTTAACTCTAGGCATCACTTTCATTGCCTTTGCCATCTCAAAAACATTACTCTCACAACAAGTAAAAGTGTAGGAATAATTTACCTTAGGGATGCTGTATGCACTAAAAAAAATGGACCTAAACTCACATAAATGTCAAGGTCATGAAAAGCACAAGTTATGCATGTGAAAACAATATTTTGCATATGCCATTCAAACAAACAAGAATTGAACACAATGTGGCCTAAACTAATAACAAAACTAGGATGCATGAATTTCATAAAAATCCTAAGCATTTTAAATGAAACAAGAACAAACTTATTTTTGTATGTGTATGCACCACAATGCATGAAATTTGTGAATGGGATGTGACACAAAACAAAAGACTCAACATACCTCCTTAAAAGGCTGAATTTAAAACCAGAATTTTCACTCAAAATAAAAACTTTCAGGTTTGGATATAAAGTAAAAAATACCAAGGCACAAAAATTTGTGTAATGCATGTGTTAAGATGAAAGAATGCTTGCTGGAAATTAAAGATTGAAACACAAAAATGGGCTGAACATGAATGGCAATCAAAGAAGTATGTAATGTATCTGTATGAGCTAATTTATGCATGAAAAATTCCAAAGAAGTAGATTTAACTTGAGATAGAACAAAACAATGTGAAACGGATGCAAAACAAACAGATTCAAAAACAAAAGACTCCAAATCATATTTTTCTTTCAAGAAACTCATGGAACTCAAAAGATGACTTGACAAAACCAAAGAATTAGAAGCTTTAAAACCATATTTTTATTGGAATTCTTGGCGCACCAAGATCCTTTTAAGATAGAATTTGAGCTCATTGAGCTAACTCTAGCTTGAATAGCTTTCTAAGGCACCTAGAAGTAGCTCCCTTTAGGTCAAGTCAGCTCACTTCAGCTATAAGTAGCTCAAAGTAGCTAGACTTCAGCTCAAGTTAGCTCAAGTCAGCTCAAGTCGGCTCACTTCAGCTTCTGGTAGCTGAATGTAGCTAGACTTCAGCTTAAGTTAGCTTACTTCAGCTATAAGTAGCTCAAAGTAGCAGGACTTTAGCTCAAGTTAGCTCAAGTCAGCTCAAGTCAGCTCACTTCAGCTTTTGGTAGCTGAGTGTAGCTGGACTTCAGTTCACTTCAGCTGAGAGCAGCTAACTCCAGCTCTAGGTCAGCTCTAGGAGCTGGACCTCAGTTCATGGTGCTTGGTTGGAGCTCAAAGGAGCTCAATGGTGCATAAGTAGTATAGTGAGCTAGCTTTGTGCCAGCTCACCTTGCTTTTAGCTCAAAACCACCAAGAGACACATCTTTTGTGTAAAGGTATGTCTCTTCATCAAAAGAGATGACTATTGGCTAAAAGAACATGTCCTTTCATCCAAAAGAAGTGTTCCTTGAGTGAATAGACATGTATATTCGCCCATGAGGTGGTTGGGGGTGGTTATTGCACCAAGAATGATGTCTTTTGACCTCAAGAGACATGTATATTCGCCCATAAGGTAGTTATGGGGTGGTTATAGGCCAAAGGAAGTGTTCCTTGGCTAAAAGACATGTATTTTCGCCCATAAGGTAGTTATAGGGTGGTTATAGGCCAAAGGAAGTGTTCCTTGGCTAAAAGACATGTATTTTCGCCACCATACATGACCCTTAGCCAAAGGAAGTGTTCTTTGGCTTAAAAGACACCTTTCTTGGTGTAAAGGTGTGCCTTTTGGTCATCTATAAATAGCCTTTAGTGGCTGGCCATTTTAAGCACGAATTTGGCACTCCATTTGCTCCATTTTCTTGAGAGAAAATTTTTCTCCTCCTATTTCCTTTAAAGGCTGAAATATTAAACACTTCTTGAGAGCATTGTGGGTGGATTTACATAGAGATTGTTCATCTCTATTTCAAGCTTCAAGGTGCTCCTCTAAGATCAAGTTCTCCCTCAAGTTTTCGCCAAAGATAACCAAGAAGAAAGGTGCACATCTTTTCTTGGTTTAGTAGCATGTTAGGTTTCATTTCTTATGTATGTTCTTAGTAGCATGCTAGGATTTATTTAACACAACATGTATGTGATCTTGATGTGTTATGTAACATGTTATGCATGCCTATATTCATGTTGAATTCAAATGAACAAATATGCATGTGGCATATACATGAGTAGATAACATAAAAGTATGTTATCATAAGATCCTAAAATCTTCAATTGGTATCAGAGCCTAGGTCATGAATATGTATATGTTGCATGTAGTGAGCATGATTTAGGATCATACATATGTGTATGATTGTGATAAGGCTAATGAAGGATATGTGTATGGAGCAATGAAGGCATGTTTGTGTATTTCTAATTGAATGCTATATGCATCTCTTTTTCCATATATGAGCATGTTAGAAGTTGTTTCATACACATGTTGCTTTGTTGAGTCTTGTTGTGTAAATTGAACTAAAACATGTGAATGCATCAATGTAGATGGCTTGTAAGAATATAGTTGCTGAGTACACCTCTTGCATATGGTTGCAAGATTGGAGAGGACTTATGTCCTAAGACTCCAAAGGAGAAGGAAGAGATGGCTCAGATCCTTTACCTAAGTGCCATTGGTAGCTTGATGTACGCCATGTTATGTACAAGGCCAGACATCAGCCAAGCGGTTGAACTTCTAGCACGATGTTCTTCAAACCCTAGTCCGGAGCATTGGAAAAGTATCAAAAGGATCCTAAGGTACCTCAAGGGTACTAAGGATTATTGGCTTTCTTACTAAGGTAAAGACCTTGGTTTACATGGCTATTCTGATGCTGATTGGGGAGGAGATAGAGACTCCAGCAAGTCTACATCTGGAATGAAAATGGAAACATTCACAACTTGTTTGGAATGAAATGAAACAGGAAAAGCTGTTCAAAACTTGTTTGGAATGAAATGTGCAAACATTCACAACTTGTTTGGAATGAAATGGAAACATTCACACAAGTTTTTGGAATGAAATGGAAACATTCACAACTTGTTTGGAATAAATGGAAACATTCACAACATGTTTGGAATGGAAAGAAATGAAACATTCACAACTAGTTTGGAATGAAATGGAAACATTCACAACTTGTTTGGAATGAAATGGAAACATTCACAACTAGTTTGGAATGAAATTCACAAATGGAAAACATTCACAACTTGTTTGGAATGAAATGGAAACATTCACAACTTGTTTTGGAATGAAATGGAAACATTCACAACTAGTTTGGAATGAAATGGAAACATTCACAACTTGTTTGGAATGAAATGGAAACATTCACAACAACTTTGATTCAAATGAAATGGAAACATTCACAACTAGTTTGGAATGAAATGGAAACATTCACAACTAGTTTGGAATGAAATGGAAATATTCACAACTAGTTTGGAATGAAATGGAAACATTTGACAACTAGTTTTGGAATTTGAAATGGAAACATTCACAACTTGTTTAGAATGAAATGGAAACATTCACAACTTGTTTTGAATGAATGGAAACATTCACAACTAGTTTGGAATGAAATGGAAACATTCACAACTTGTTTGGAATGATGATGGAAACATTCACAACTAGTTTGGAATGGAAAACATTCACAACTAGTTTGGAATGAAATGCAAACATTCACAACTTTGTTTGGAATGAGAAATCACAACTCAGTTTGAAACATTCACAACTAGTTTGGAATGAAATGGAAACATTCACAACTAGTTTGGAATGAAATGGAAACATTCACAACTAGTTTGGAATGAAATGGAAACTTCTTCACAACTATATTTGGAATGAAAACATGGAAACATTCACAACCTGTTTGGAATTGAAACATGGAAACATGCACAACATGTTCATGTTGAGAATGAAATGGAAACATTCACACAACTTAGTTTTGATAGCAATAAATGGAAACATTCACAACAGCTTTGGAATGAAATGGAAACATTCACAACTTGTTTGGAAATGAAATGGAAACATGTTACAACTTGTTTGGAATGAAATGGTCATGGAACATTCACAACTAGTTTGGAATGAAATGGAAACATTCACAACTTTTTTGGAATGAAATGGAAACATTCACAACTAGTTTGGAATGAAATGGAAACATTCACAACTTGTTTTGGAATGAAATGGAAACATTCACAACTTGTTTGGAATGAAATGGAAACATTCACCACTTGTTTGGAATGAAATGGAAACATTCACAACTAGTTTTGAAAAACATTTATTCGGAAACATTCATAACTTGTTTGGAATGAAATGGAAACATTCACAACTTGTTTGGAATGAAATGGAAACATTCACAACAAGTTTTGAATGAAAAGGAAACATTCACAACTTGTTTGGAATGAAATGGAAACATTCACAACTTGTTTTGGAATGAAATGGAAACATTCACAACTAGTTTGGAATGAAATGGAAACATTCACAACTAGTTTGGAATGAAATGGAAACATTCACAACTTGTTTGGAATGAAATGGAAACATTCACAACTTGTTTGGAATGAAATGGAAACATTCACAACTTGTTTGGAATGAAATGGAAACATTATGTCAACTTGTTTGGAATGAAATGGAAACATTCACAACTTGTTTGGAATGAAATGGAAACATTCACAACTTGTTTGGAATGAAATGGAAACATTCACAACTTCGTTGGAATGAAATGGAAACATTCACAACTAGTTTGGAATGAAATGGAAACATTCACAACTTGTTTGGAATGAAATGGAAACATTCACAACTTGTTTGGAATGAAATGGAAACATTCACAACTAGTTTGGAATGAAATGGAAACATTCACAACTTGTTTGGAATGAAATGGAAACATTCACAACTTTTTGGAATGAAATGGAAAACATTCACAACTAGTTTGGAATGAAATGGAAACATTCACAACTTGTTTTGAATGAAATGGAAACATTCACAACTAGTTTGGAATGAAATGGAAACATTCACAACTTTTTGGAATGAAATGGAAACATTCACAACTTGTTTGGAATGAAATGGAAACATTCACAACTTGTTTGGAATGAAATGGAAACATTCACAACTTGTTTGGAATGAAATGGGAAACATTCACAACTAGTTTGGAATGAAATGGAAACATTCACAACTTGTTTGGAATGAAATGGAAACATTCACAACTTGTTTGGAATGAAATGGAAACATTCACAACTTGTTTGGAATGAAATGGAAACATTCACAACTAGTTTGGAATGAAATGGAAACATTCACAACTTGTTTGGAATGAAATGGAAACATTCACAACTTGTTTGGAATGAAATGGAAACATTCACAACTAGTTTGGAATGAAATTCACAAACTTTAAAGAAACATTCACAACTTGTTTGGAATGAAATGGAAACATTCACAACTTGTTTGGAATGAAATGGAAACATTCACAACTAGTTTGGAATGAAATGGAAACATTCACAACTTGTTTTGGAATGAAATGGAAACATTCACAACTAGTTTGGAATGAAATGGAAACATTCACAACTTGTTTGGAATGAAATGGAAACATTCACAACTTGTTTGGAATGAAATGGAAACATTCACAACTTGTTTGGAATGAAATGGAAACATTCACAACTAGTTTGGAATGAAATGGAAACATTCACAACTTTTTTGGAATGAAATGGAAACATTCACAACTAGTTTGGAATGAAATGGAAACATTCACAACTATTTTGGAATGAAATGGAAACATTCACAACTTGTTTGGAATGAAATGGAAACATTCACAACTAGTTTGGAATGAAATGGAAACATTCACAACTAGTTTGGAATGAAATGGAAACATTCACAACTTGTTTGGAATGAAATGGAAACATTCACAACTAGTTTGGAATGAAATGGAAACATTCACAACTTGTTTGGAATGAAATGGAAACATTCACAACTTGTTTGGAATGAAATGGAAACATTCACAACTTGTTTGGAATGAAATGGAAACATTTCACAACTAGTTTGGAATGAAATGGAAACATTCACAACTTGTTTGGAATGAAATGGAAACATTCACAACTTGTTTGGAATGAAATGGAAACATTCACAACTAGTTTGGAATGAAATGGAAACATTCACAACTTGTTTGGAATGAAATGGAAACATTCACAACTAGTTTGGAATGAAATGGAAACATTCACAACTTGTTTGGAATGAAATGGAAACATTCACAACTTGTTTGGAATGAAATGGAAACATTCACAACTAGTTTAGAATGAAATGGAAACATTCACAACTTGTTTGGAATGAAATGGAAACATTCACAACTAGTTTGGAATGAAATGGAAACATTCACAACTTGTTTGGAATGAAATGGAAACATTCACAACTTGTTTGGAATGAAATGGAAACATTCACAACTTGTTTGGAATGAAATGGAAACATTCACAACTTGTTTGGAATGAAATGGAAACATTCACAACTAGTTTGGAATGAAATGGAAACATTCACAACTTAGTTTGGAATGAAATGGAAACATTCACAACTTGTTTGGAATGACAAATGGAAACATTCACAACTAGTTCACATCGGAATGAAATGTAAAACATTCACAACTTGTTTGGAATGAAATGGAAACATTCACAACTTGTTTGGAATGAAATGGAAACATTCACAACTAGTTTGGAATGAAATGGAAACATTCACAACTTGTTTGGAATGAAATGGAAACATTCACAACTTGTTTGGAATGAAATGGAAACATTCACAACTTGTTTGGAATGAAATGGAAACATTCACAACTTGTTTGGAAAGAAATGGAAACATTCACAACTTGTTTGGAATGAAATGGAAACATTCACAACTTGTTTGGAATGAAATGGAAACATTCACAACTTGTTTGGAATGAAATGGAAACATTCACAACTTGTTTGGAATGAAATGGAAACATTCACAACTTGTTTTGAAATGAAATGGAAACATTCACAACTAGTTTGGAATGAAATGGAAACATTCACAACTAGTTTGGAAACGAAATGGAAACATTCACAACTAGTTTGGAATGAAATGGAAACATTCACAACTTGTTTGGAATGAAATGGAAACATTCACAACTTGTTTTGGAATGAAATGGAAACATTCACAACTAGTTTGGAATGAAATGGAAACATTCACAACTTGTTTTGGAATGAAATGGAAACACTCACAACTTGTTTGGAATGAAATGGAAACATTCACAACTTGTTTGGAATGAAATGGAAACATTCACAACTTAGTTTGGAATGAAATGGAAAACATTCACAACTAGTTTGGAATGAAATGGAAACATTCACAACTTGTTTGGAATGAAATGGAAACATTCACAACTTGTTTTGGAATGAAATGGAAACATTCACAACTAGTTTGGAATGAAATGGAAACATTCACAACTAGTTTGGAATGAAATGGAAACATTCACAACTTGTTTGGAATGAAATGGAAACATTCACAACTAGTTTGGAATGAAATGGAAAACATTCACAACTTGTTTGGAATGAAATGGAAACATTCACAACTTGTTTGGAATGAAATGGAAACATTCACAACTTGTTTGGAATGAAATGGAAACATTCACAACTAGTTTTGGAATGAAATGGAAACATTCACAACTTGTTTGGAATGAAATGGAAACATTCACAACTTGTTTGGAATGAAATGGAAACATTCACAACTTGTTTGGAATGAAATGAAAACATTCACAACTTGTTTGGAATGAAATGTTTGTTCACAACTTTGTTGGAATGAAATGGAAACATTCACAACTTGTTTGGAATGAAATGGAAACATTCACAACTTGTTTGGAATGAAATGGAAACATTCACAACTTGTTTGGAATGAAATGGAAACATTCACAACTAGTTTGGAATGAAATGGAAACATTCACAACTTGTTTGGAATGAAATGGAAACATTCACAACTTGTTTGGAATGAAATGGAAACATTCACAACTAGTTTGGAATGAAATGGAAACATTCACAACTAGTTTGGAATGAAATGGAAACATTCACAACTTGTTTGGAATGAAATGGAAACATTCACAACTTGTTTGGAATGAAATGGAAACATTCACAACTAGTTTGGAATGAAATGGAAACATTCACAACTAGTTTGGAATGAAATGGAAACATTCACAACTAGTTTGGAATGAAATTGAAACATTCACAACTAGTTTGGAATGAAATGGAAACATGTTGGAATTCTTGGCGCACCAAGATCCTTTTAAGGTAGGATTTGAGCTCATTGAGCTAACTCTAGCTTGAACAGCTATCTAAGGCAGCTAGAAGTAGCTCCCTTTAGCTCAAGTTAGCTTATGTCAGCTCACTGCAGCTATAAGTAGCTCAGAGTAGCTGGACTTCAGCTCAAGTCAGCTCACTTCAGCTATAAGTAGCTCAAAGTAGCTGGACTTCAGCTCAAGTTAGCTCAAGTCAGCTCAAGTCAGCTCAAGTCAGCTCACTTCAGCTATAAGTAGCTCAAAGTAGCTGGACTTCAGCTCAAGTTAGCTCAAGTCAGCTCAAGTCAGCTCACTTCAGCTTCTGGTAGCTGAGTGTAGCTGGACTTCAGTTCACTTCAGCTGAGAGCAGCTAACTCCAGCTCAAGGTCAGCTCTAGGAGCTGGACCTCAGTTCATGGTGCTTGGTTGGAGCTCAAAGGAGCTCAATGGTGCATAAGTAGCATAGTGAGCTAGCTTTGTGCCAGCTCACCTTGCTTTTAGCTCAAAACCACCAAGAGACACATCTTTTGTGTAAAGGTATGTCTCTTCATCAAAAGAGATGACTATTGGCTAAAAGAACATGTCCTTTCATCCAAAGGAAGTGTTCCTTGAGTGAATAGACATGTATATTCAGCCATAAGGTGGTTATGGGGTGGTTATAGCACCAAGAAAGATGTCCTTGGCTCTAAAAGACATGTATATTCGCCCATAAGGTAGTTATGGGGTGGTTATAGGCCAAAGGAAGATGTTCCTTGGCTCTAAAAGACATGTATTTTCGCCCATATGGGGTGGTTATAGGCCAAAGGAAGTGTTCCTTGGCTCTGAAAGACATGTATTTTCGCCCATAAGGTAGTTATGGGTGGTTATAGGCCAAAGGAAGTGTTCCTTGGCTAAAAGACATGTATTTTCGCCACCATACATGACCCTTAGCCAAAGGAAGTGTTCTTTGGCTTAAAAGACACCTTTCTTGGTGTAAAGGTGTGCCTTTTGGTCATCTATAAATAGCCTTTAGTGGCTGGCCATTTTAAGCACGAATTTGCACTCCATTTGCTCCATTTTTCTTGAGAGAAAATTGTTCTCCTCCTATTTCCTTTAGAGGCCGAAATATTAAACACTTCTTGAGAGCATTGTGGGTGGATTTACATAGAGATTGTTCATCTCTATTCAAGCTTCAAGGTACTCCTCTAAGATCAAGTTCTCCCTCAAGTTTTCGCCAAAGATAACCAAGAAGAAAGGTGCACATCTTTTCTTGGTTTAGTAGCATGTTAGGTTTCATTTCTTATGTATGTTCTTAGTAGCATGCTAGGATTTATTTAACACAATATGTATGTAAAACTAACATGATATGTTATATAATATTAGTTATGCATGCTTATATTCATGTTGAACTCAAATGAACAAATATGCATGTGGCATATACATGAGTAGATAACATAAAGATATGTTATCATGAGATCCTGAAATCTTCAATTGGTATCAGAGCCTAGGTCATGAAAATGTATATGTTGCATGTAGTAAGCATGATTTAGGATCATACATATGTGTATGATTGTGATAAGGCTAATGAAGGATATGTGTATGAAGCAATGAAGGCATGTTTGTGTATTTCTGATTGAATGCTATATGCATCTCTTTTGCCATATATGAGCATGTTAGAAGTTGTTTCATACACATGTTGCTTTGTTGAGTCTTGTTGTGTAAATTGAACTAAAACATGTGAATTGCATCAATGTAGATGGCTTGTAAGAATATAGTTGCAGAATTAAACCGTGACCTCAAATTGGATGGTGAAAACTATTCAATTTGGCAACAGAAGGTCAAATTCATTTTAACTGAGCAAGATACTCTTGATGTGCTCACTCAA